>PNEQ01040425.1:0-19391 GCA_003012365.1 Medauroidea extradentata | reverse complement strand
AATACCGGACTTCGAGGTTTTTCCATTCGACCTGTAATATGACACATTTTTGTACCTATGATTACCTTACCAAATATATTAATTTGTTCTTGACTTTGTGCGTAAGATAACCTTAAAAACCGACGATTTAAAAACATTAAAAAATGATCCATTGCAAATTTAATCACCTGTTGGTTTAAGCGTGTTAAAAATAAAATAACATAATTAAGATGTTGTCATTCGTGGTGGGTTCTCTCGGGGGACGTCAGGTTCCCCGGACCTTTCATTCTGGCGGTGCTCCACACTCACCTCAGGTCACCCGTTACCAGAGTTAATTACCTAGATTTTAAGCGCTGAGCAAAATCTCTTCACTTTCTTATATTAATACAAAATCAAAAATTTCAAACGTAGGCATATGTTCGTTTCGAATCGGATATGACGCAGTGCTTAGCACGGCCTTGATAAAGCGAGAATGGAAGTTACATTACACATAACATGATTAACTACATTATAATTCTTTAAACGCAATGCGGATTCTAAAATATTTGTATTTATTGATGTTAACAACATTCTCGAATTAGTGTAAAACGTGTTATTCTTGTTAATAAAACATTGAATACTGAGTTTGTATTAATAATTTCCAACATTACAATTTTCAACATTCCCTTAAACCAATTATTATGTAGCCATGTATAAATTCTTTTCGTATGTTCACGAACTTGAATACATTACTCTAAAAATAAGTATAAATTTTGATTATAAAACTCTAGTTCCTAGTAAATACAATACGACTTTGTGCATAGGCTAATTTGACATCATAATAGAATTTCTGTTGAAAAATGGAATAGACTCTTATTGCAGACGTTAATTTTTTTAATACTTTCATGAACTGCCTATAAATAATAATTAAATAAACACTATCAGAGAAAAATACTTTCGATGACACATGAATCTGTCAAGACAAGAGTGCAGACCTGTGAACTATCGAAGATGAATAGATTGAGGGTGAGCGAACTAGTTTGCTTCTAGCGTGGACCGTGTTCTATGCCGACCACGGTAATAAACACTGGCATGAGAAAAAAACCCGCGACACGTAGCCGTCGTCTTGAAATGACTTCTCCTGTGACGCGGGACATAGAGTCGAAACTGCGTTTTGTGATCAATAATTAGCCTAAAGTGTATATCGGGGCACTCAAGAGCTTCTGTGGTCACATGATTACATCAACAACAACCGTAGTAACCTTTACCGTAGCACAGTCATAGAATTGAATATTACGTTACATTAAAACTACGAAAGTTTTGAGTCGAAAGCACAAGCTGATTTTTGTAAATTAAAGAAAAAGTTATATGACGCCAAGTAACGGTTATTAGCAGTAATATATTGCCGTCATACATAAGAAAGTACTCGTAGAAGTCTAAATATATGTATGTTACGTCTCGTACGCTAAAACCTAAGACCTGCGACCGACGAAATGTTATAAGAGCCGGTGTTAACGAGTCCTGTTGGCGGCCGCAAGAGTGTCACTGGCCGACAAGATGAATTATTAGGATACCGGCACTCTACATCCTGTAGTCATCAAGGCTACTATAGGCCTAACGTGTATATATCGCGCACACAGAACCAGCGACTATCTTAATTAAAACGACAATTTTGTTGGGAATATTGATTCAATGTATTGAGGTTGCCTAGAAACTCACAGTATTGATACAAAATCGTTGGATAAGCCTACTGCAAATAGTCTTCACATAAACCTTATAATAATATGCTAGATTAAATTAACGAACTTAAAATAGATAACTTTAAAACAAAAATGTAAATTCTGCAATACAATAGTCTTGTTCTAGTGTTACGGTATGCATAATTATTGCATTTAAAACATCTTACATACGTTTACGATGTTTACGTATATGTTCGCATATTGGCCAGGTGCACGAATTTCATTTAAGAAACGATTTCAATTCAATGACGCGGCTGCACATTACTGTTGTCATGCGCTCTTATTCATTCACTAACAACATTATAGGCTGTAGTTGCGTTTTCTAACGTGTTTCTGTAATAATTGACGGATATATAATAAATTATACGAGGACGTAGAGGATTTGTTGCTCTCCTGTAGGCTATGTGTGTGACAATAATCCTTCTATTTAAACTGATTCAGTCATGATAATAGCAAAATAGTGTTTTAATTATCTTTAAACAATATATTCCAAACTACATACTTAAGACAACCGATTTATGTTTCACGTAAGCGTATTTCTCAGTTATAAGAATTAAAGAGGCTGTTAAAATATATTTCACTGATTAGCTGTGGAAGGGAGAAGGTTGAGTAACATTGGCAGCACTGTAATTATAATAAAAGAGTAATATTTTGATATCAATTTTATATCTTCCAAATGAAAGACATAAAAGTACCCATTTTAGTTACGTGTTTGCATATTTTGCAAGACAACATATTACATCGCCAGTAAAATCTTCCGGGATATGAAATAGCATCAGATACATCCCAAAAGAAATAAATACGTCGCAGAGAATGGATACGAAAATGTTTCGTTCCCTGTTTAGCAATGCCTGAGAATGTATTAAAAAAAAAAATGTATTTGTTTTGTTGATAGAATAATATTGAGTAATTTTGTACACCCTGTAACAGAGGCGGAACAAAAAGGAACGAGTCAGAAAGGTTCTGAGGGGTGGAGACTGCAGTAACCGGTGGGAGGTGCGTAGACATTGGAAAGTTGGTAGAGGACACGGCTAGAGGGCAAGATTCCTTCACGGGCAACTGAGATACCCCCGCTCCATCAACACACTGACTCCCCACACCACTTTTTACATGTCTATATAAATTTATCCAACCCTCCTCCTTCCACTACCCATACCTTTATTTTAATTGGCCGTTAGTCACGTGATGAATTCCCCCACCTTCCCCTACTTTCCCCTTACCAACAATCGTGTTATAACCCGCTCAACCTACCACGCCACCTCCACTCCACCCCCACCCCCTACACCGTACCCCTTCTAAGAGAATATTTTCATTCCCTTCTACTTTGTGTGCGATTTCCACCACCACCATTTCCACTAGCCAATAAGAAGCTAGACCTCATTCCCCACATAATATTATTTCTCTTACTGTAACCAATCACAAGCTGCCTTCCCCTTCTCATTAGAATACATTTTCTTTTATACACTGTCCTTCTCCATAACCCAAATGAGCCAGTGAATTACATACGATTTCCCCCCTCAATGCTTCTATTTTATATATTAACATATACCCCACCATCACCTAAATAAAGTTCTCTGTACTTACAATTTATTAGTCTCCCTTCCCCTCTCATCACAACTTATATGTCTTCGCAACTTTTAACCTTTCATATGATTGGTCGGTAGACCCCGTTCTCTCCCATTCTTATAGTCACTTGTCTCCCCTCTTTCCCATAATTCCCACACCTTTATAAATCCTCGTAACAGAAGGGAACGAGCAGTCTCCGCCTTTCAGTTCATTTCACATCGTGGTTTGTTGATTTTTAGTTAAATGTATAACCGTTCATTTGCACTCGTGCATCTGCAAACCAGTAAGATACGTCGAAGTGCATATAGTTCACGTACAGTTCTACCGTGCCGTAATTTTATTCTAACTATGTCGGAAAGAATTCGTTATTGTTCTGCATTAGAGCAGGAAAAGAAGAGTTGATCCTTTCTTCATTGGCAAACACACGCAGAGCTCCGGTGGTCTACAACTGATGTGAAGAAGGTCACCATCACAGAACATGAGTATCGAGAATGTCAAGAACCAGGAAAGAGTGAAAATTTATTGGACTCATCAGAACCTACAGACCAAAAGAAACATGTACCATCTTCCACGAGTGAACTCTACAAACAACTACATGTCACCACCGAGCCCTTCAAGTTAGGAATCCTCCGAGGACTACAGTATCGAAGAAATCGAAACGGGTGAGTCTACCGTTGCTACATACACACCATTCAGGTCAGAAGACACATTACAGTACACGGACGTAATGGTGGGCTACAGAAGAGTATGTTTTAAAAATACTAAAGAAGTTTTACAAATTCAGTTCTGTGATGGCGATAGTCACTTGGTATTGTGTTACGATTCATACGAAAGATACTATGTACAAGACGAACTATCATGCGACAACGATGAAAGTTACGTTTTTAATATGCGTCCAGACTCAGTACTTCCGTGCACACTGAACGACTTGTTGATACAGCGAAATGGTGAAAAAGTTACTGAAATTCGTTGTCATAACTCATTCACATACACACTTCGTCGAACAGGAAGCAAAACAGTGTGCGAGTGGAGAGAGAAATGTAACGGACATACACATGTTTTGCAAAGACATGGATTTCCTGAATGGTCTTCACAGTGCTCACATTTTTCGTGCGATGATTACCTTTCTTCAAGACCACTGCCACAACAAGTACAATCACTGCCCTCCAGTCAGACAGACACATTTAACCCTTTGAAAGAATACGACTTTGTCGATGTAGTGTTACACGGAGTTACGTATACCCCAGAAGCATTCGTAAAACATGTTCTTGAAAGATGTGAAAAGGACATACATTTCCATATGGAGAGAAGATACCGCGATGGAGCAGCAGTTTCGCTCACAGTACGAGACTGTGATACCGACGATTGTGCTGTAGGTCTTTGTAAGCCTAGAATGACATTCCCCATGTCGTTGCTTGATATGAAGGAGGAGGTTTTTGAACTAATCATCAAAACAAAATACATCCATAAAAAACGTAAGTTCGAACACGAATTTTACTGGAGGGAAGCTCCAAACCACATTACTATGCCACGAGAGATGTACGGGCGTTTGGCATACATTTATATCATTAGCAGAGACTGATCCTTGGACTGAAGTGAGTACAAGTGTGTGTGCAAACTAACTTTGTGTTGTGTATCGAAAATGTCTTATGGGCATCCATTCAACAGCTTCATTTCTTAAAAAGCAAATTGCTATATATTCTTAATACGGTACATGTGTACAGTACATTTTCAAATGTGTATTTATACAATTTCCTATATTACCCATCGGACAATTTGAAAAATAACGCCAATTACTTTTGTAATAATAACATCCAGTGTCAAATACCATAAAAAACAGTAACATAGTTTGTTCTTCGCCAGTATTAACTTTTCTATACGAATATATCGTCTGTCTGCTGTTCAACCGCTCAAAAAAAATATTACCTGCTATAGTGGCATAGGGAAAGTATAAATCTATAACATTGCTAGAAAGAGAGAACGAGCTACCGTACTTGCCCAAAGAATTTCTTCTCGTCTACGCACCGCACGAGGTACCATCAGTATACAAGTTCCTGCCAGATCATCTAAATGAAGACGATGAAATTATCGACTGTTTCCATACACGGAGTGTTTCCAGGGCTGTACTTCGCTTCCGGACACGTTGCAACGTAGGAGTTGGTGTAAGGCACGTCGTCACTCATTAACGTCTAGCACTTCCTCCACTACAGTCCACATCACTTCCAGTGACAGCAGTACTCTAAAGAAGCCTACCCACGAGACCGAGTAGTGACGTTTTTCCTAAGTAAATTGTGTGCAGTAACATGTACTATAACATCCAAGGCATTCGTTCGCAAGACACATTCGCCATCAAGCAGGTGTCAATATCGGACAGTGACGATGACCTGACATCAAAAGTTTTCACCTTCGAGCCCCTGGGATCATCTGAGACGTACCACGCAACAACTGTACCGACAGCAAACGTACCAGAAACATGGGTTCAGGTGGGATTCCATTCGCCCACATACTCAATGTCTTGAGTTACATCTTAAATGAAGATTGCCCAGTATTTGTTATTGGAAGTGGTTAAAAGTATATGTTACGTAGTGTTGGCTAGAACAACATTAAAAGCTATTGATGTGCATAAGAAGTTTAGGTGCCCTACATTCCGGAAACTTGTCGAAATGTACACTGATAAACTACACTATTGAGAGAAAAAAAATTACTGTGCACAGTGTAACTCAGAAACCCTGAGACTTTGTTTTTATTATATCCCATTATAAGTGTAAAAATTAATGTTGAACGAGAGAGACTCTGTAGCTTTCAATTTACTTAAAACATCATCATCCCAACCAGTCATGAAATGAGTTCAGAGAGGTAGTTGGCGGAGACACACATATATTCTAATTCAAATGTGTCTATGTACAGAAAAATTAATTTAAAAATCCATATTAATTTAGTTAGAATAAATGTTTTATTATCGAAGGGTTATCTGTAAATAACACATATTGGTGTCGTGAAAATAAGAAAAAAAATGTAATTATTTTCCTAAGATCAAATAATATTTGTAACCTTTCAAAATATTTGTATATGTGGTAAACATCAGTTTGTTCATATTTATAAAGCTGATAAGTGTTTGTGTCTTCACATGTGGTTAAAACAGAATACTTAATAAAACAACTTCTATGTGTTGAAAATAACTGTTTGTATATTTTGTATAATTAATCCAAACTTTGAAAAATAAATGCATTGTATGAATGAAACGTCTTTTCTGTTTATTCAAAGTCCTATTATTTGTTTCCAATTTAATTTGTCAAGGTAAAAAAATTGCGAAAAAAATATTTTTAACAGAGACTTAACACATATATCTGATTATTTTCAATAACATCTTAATTTTTAAAATAATTAATTCAGGTAGAGCAAATTAAAATACATTTACATTATTCAACGGAGGACGCTAGAAGCGTGTGTGCTAGAGAGACACAGATAGAGAAAGAGAAAAAGAGAGAGAGACTGATCGCACTACACCTACGGCTAGTAAGGTGTCAGGTTGGTTTAGGAAGGGAAAGGGGGCGGTGCGGGCGGCCGTGAACGCGTCGAGGCACTCACAGAGCTCTGGCCAGCTAGTCATATATCTGTAGTGGAGAATAATAAAACTTATAATTTTGTGACTTTTCAAGTCTATATTTTGCAAACGGCTGCTTGGCTTTGAAAAATACAAAGACTGTTGAATTTATTTTTAAATTCTGAAAAAGTAGCAAGTGTTTTTTTTTTCTGATGCCCCCACAGAGGTTCGAACCAATATCCATCTTGGTAAAAATAACCATTAATACAGTGTAAAAAAGTTAGCTTAATGTGACTCATGATCGGGCACGTACGATATACTGATCGAATCCTCTTTTATACCGCCCCTTAAGTATGTTGCAGTCATTTGCCAACACTAGAAATCCAAACTTGTCTTCAAACTCAACAAAAGTCTTGTCAGTGTTAAGAAGATCGTAGCACACTTAGACTGCTGACACGAAACTGTTGTATTTCAAACAGCGTAAGTCATTTTCCTCCTGCGAAGTCTTTTATTATTCACAAGTTCATCACTTTTGTCTTTAACTTACCTTCTACTATATAAACATCGTTGTTATTCATAATTATATTTATTACCTACATATTCAAGTTTAACTTTTGTTTCGTTTTTGGACATGGCAAATAATAAAAAAATACGAAGCGTTAAAGAACACATACATAATTATCAAGATAGGTCAAAGCTACAATCAGCTTATCATTTTAGATTGTATGCATGCAAACTCGTTTGCATAAGACTACACTGTACATGATTGGATTATAACTTAAATACGAAAATGCCAAGCAAGCAGTGTTAAGAAGTAGCGTGGGACTCGGTTTCGAATGTTTAAAATAACGAAAATTTTACTGATAAATATGATTGCAACTGGTTTATTAAAATCAATTTGTTACAAAATGTATACATTTTAAGCTTTAGGTATGACAAAAGAAGTGGTGACTAGCTGATTGTTTATTCTTCTTCTTGGTTTTGGAGTTGGTTCTTATGATAGAATCTTCCATGATTTGCCAGTGATAAGTATTAAGAGTACAGGTACAATGAGTAAACCTAAAATATTTTCTCACTAAAATATAAGTGATAGATGAACATAACGTTTATTTAAGGTTACATTATATTGATGTGAGTGTGCTAAAAACAAATGAAATCTGCATAGTTATGAAATCAACATAGTTATGAGTTGAAATGGCTCAGATAACTTTCGTTTCAGAGCACCATATTTCTGACCATCTTGTAAGATGTATTTCATTAGGTAGTTACCTGCTCGCTCACGAACGTAACGACTCAAATAATCGTATGAAGTCTTGTCGTTAGTTATGATAACAAAAATATTGAGCTTGGATTATAACTATCGTGTAAAGAAGAATGAATTTAGTGCAGATTATTCTGACTTCACTCTCAGAGACACAGGAGTAAACTGAGCTACAAATGTACAATAGATACATGTAACATAAGCATGTTAGGAATAAGCGAAGGTACTCAACATGCTTAACTAATAGTATTTAAGTGCATGTACCTGGGTGTTCGATTTCAGATTATTTGTAGTATTCGAACAGTACGTTCATTAACAATGTACTTACGTTGTCACCTCTGTGGTAAAGTATTTACAGCTCGTAAAAGTGTGCGCAGACATGAGGGTTAGTGCATGCAAGATGAAAAAAATTACAAGAGCAAAATTTCAGTGTGCTGTCTGTCATCATCGGTTTACTCTAAGTGATATTTTGAAGAGACGTTCTATGATGTATGGTTTTGGAACATGTCAACCTTATCGAAACAATTTTCTACGCATACTCTCCATTCAACTGTGAATGTACCGCACATATCGCTGCAGGAACCGCAAACAAAACAACAGGAATCGCATATAAACCTGCAGGAACCGCATATAAAACAACAGGTACCACATATAAAACTGCAGGAACCGCATATAAAACAACAGGAACCGCACATATCACTGCAGGAACCGCACACAAAACAACAGGAACCGCATATAAAACAACAGCAACCGCATATAAAACAACAGGAACCATATATATAACTGCAGGAACCGCACACAAAATACAGGAACCGCATATAAAACAACAGCAAATGCATATAAAACAACAGCAACCGCATATAAAACAACAGGAACCGTATATAAAACTGCAGGAACCGCATATAAAACAACAGGAACCGCACATATCACCACAGGAACCGCACACAAAACAAAAGGAACCGAATATATAATACTGCAGAAACCGCATATAAAACAGGAACCGCAAATAAAACAGGAACTGCATATAAAACAAAAGGAACCGTATATAAAACTGCAGGAACCACACACAAAACAACAGGAACCACCTATAATACTGCAGAAACTGCATATACAACAAAAGGAACCGCATATAAAACAACAGCAACCGCACACAAAACAACAGGAACCAAATATAATACTGCAAGAACCGCATACAAAACAACAGGAACCACACATATCACTGCAGGAACAGCACACAAAACAACAGGAACCGCATATAAAACTTGCAGGAACCGCACATAAAACAACAGAAAATGTATATAAAACTGCAGCAACCGCATATAAGACAACAGGAATGGCATATAAAACTGCAGGAATCGCATATAAAACAACAGGAACCGTAAATATAAAACAACAGGAACCGCATATAGAACAACTAGGACAGGATATAAAACAACCGGAAATGTATATAAAACTGCAGGAACTGTGTATAAAACTGCAGGAACTCTGTATTAAACGACAGGAACCACATATAAAACTACAGGAACCACATATATAACAACAGGTACCGTATATAAACAACAGGAACCATATATAAAACAACAGGAATCGCATGTAAAACTGCAGGAACCGAATATACAACAACAGGATCAGTATATAAAACAACAGGAACCACATATAAAACAACAGGAACCGTGTATAAAACTGCAGGAACCGCATATAAAACAACCGGAACCGCACATATCACCAGAGGAATCGCACACAAAACAACAGGAAACGCATATAATACTGCAGAAACCGCATATAAAAAAACAGGAACCGTACATATCACTGCAGGAACCGCAAAAAACAACAGGAACCGCATATAAAACTGCAGGAACCGCATTTACAACAACTGTTACCATATATAAAACAACAGGAACCGCATATAAAACAACAGGAACAGCATATAAAACTGCAGGAACCACATATAAAACAACAGAAACCGAATATATCACCGGAGGAACCGCACACAAAACAACAGGAACCGCATATAAAACCACAGGAACCGTAAATATCACTGCAGGAACTGCACAAAAAACCAAGGAACCGCATATACAACAACTGTAACCATTTATAAAACAACAGGAACCGCATATAAAACAACAGGAACTGCATATAAAACTGCAGGAACCACATATAAAACAGCAGAAACTGCACATATCACCGCAGGAACTGCACACAAAACAACAGGAACCGCATATAAAACAACCGGAACTGCACATATCACTGCAAGAACCGCACACAAAACAACAGGAACAGCATATAAAACTGCAGGAACCGCATATACAACAACAGGAACTGTATATAAAACAACAGGAACCGCATATAAAACAACATGAACCGCATATAAAACTGCAGGAACCGCACATAAAACAACATAAACGGCACATATCACCTCAGGAACCGCACACAAAACAACAGGAACTGCATAAAATACTGCAGGAACCGCACATAAAACAACAGGAACCGCACATATCACAGCAGGAACTGCACATAAAACAACAGGAACCGCATATAAAACTGCAGGAACCGCATATACAACAACAGGAACCGTATATAAAACAACAGGAACCACATTTAAAACAATAGGAACTGCATATAAAACTGCAGGAACCACATATAAAACAACAGAAACTGTATATAAATTTGCTGGAACCACATATAAAACAACAGGAACTGCAAATAATACTGCAGGAACCGCATATAAAACAACAGGAACTGCACATATCACTGCAGGAACCGCACACAAAATAACAGGAACCGCATATAAATCTGCAGGAACTGCATATACAACAACAGTAACCGTATATAAAACAAGAGGAACCACATATAAAACAACAGGAACCGCACATATCACTGCAGGAACAGGTTATAAAATAACAGGAACAGCATATAAAACTGCAGGAACCGCATATACAACAGGAACCGTATATAAAACTGCAGGAACCGCATACAAAACAACATGAACCGCATATAAAACTGCAGGAAGGGCATTTAAAACAACAGGATCCGCACATATCACCGCAGGAACCGCACACATAACAACAGGAACCGCATAAAATACAGCAGGAACCGCATATACAACAACAGGAACCATATATAAAACAACAGGAACCGCATGTAAAACAACATGAACCACATATAAAACTGCAGGAAATTCATATAAATCAACAGTAACCGCACATATCACCGCAGGAACCGCACACAAAACAACAGGAATCGCATATAATACTGCAGGAACCGCATATACAACAGCTGGAACCTTATATAAAACTACAGGAACCGCATTTAAAACAACAGGAACCACATATAAAACAACAGGAACCGCATATAAAACTGCAGGAACTGCATATAAATCAACATGAACCGTACATTTTACCGCAGGAAGCGCACACAAAACAACAGAAACTGCATATTAAACAACAGGAACCGAATATACAACAGGAACCATATATAAAACTGCAGGAACCACATATAAAATAACAGAAACCGCACATATCACTGCAGAAACCGCATACAAAACAACAGGAACTGCAAATAATACTGCAGGAACCGCATATAAAACATCAGGAACCACACATATCACTGCAGGAACAGCACACTAAATAACAGGAACCACATATAAAACTGCAGGAACTGCATATACAACAGTGACCCTATATTAAACAACAGGAACCGCATATAAAACAACAGGAACCATATATATAACTGCAGGAACCGCATATAAAACAACAGGAACCGCACATATTACTGCAGGAACCGTACACAAAACAATAGGAACCACATATAAAACTGCAGGAACCGCATATACAACAACAGGAACCATATATATAACTGCAAGAACCACATACAAAACTAGAGGAACCGCATATAAAACAACAGGAACCGCATATAAAACTAGAGGAACCACATATAAAACAACAGGAAACGCATATAAAACTGCACTAACCGCATATAAAACAACAGGAACCGCACATATCACCGCAGGAACCGCACACAAAACAACAGGAACCGCATATAAAACAACAGGAACCGCATATACAACAGGAACCGTATATAAAACTGCTGGAACCGCATATAAAACAACAGAAACCATACATATCACTGCAGGAACCGCACACAAAACAACAGGAACTGCAAATAATACTGCAGGAACCGCATATAAAACAACAGGAACCGCATATAAAACAACAGGAATCGCATATAAAACAACAAGAACCATATATAAAACTGCAGGAACCGCATATAAAACAACAGAAACCGCACATATCACTGCAGGAACCGCATACAAAAAACAGGAACCACATATAATACTGCAGGAACCGCATATAAAACAACAGGAATCGCATATACAACAACAGGAACCGTATATAAAACTGCAGGTACCGCATATAAAACAACAGGAACCGCACATATCATCACAGGTATTGCATGTGGGTGGTACAAATATACATATCGACCATCAAGAAATGAGTGTACCCATCCATATTACTGTTCGAGTATGAACTTGCTCTGCTGGGTATGTGCATGTGTGAAGTTATATTCGTGTATGAACTTGCTCTGCATGTGAGTTAGTGTGTGAGAATAATAAAATTATGTAAGGACGAGCTGATAAAGGACAGAAGATATTATTGTTAGAAAATATTATCTTTTAATATTAGTATTGTGCACCCAGGTATCGTTTTAAACGAATATATGTACAGTATTGTGTATATAATAGTGAATTTGCGAAAAAGTTAGATTTAATTAATAAAATTTATTTCTTTTATAATACACGCTAAAACATTTTAGCATGTGATGTATATAATTGTACATTATCTGAGTATTTATGAATGATAGTGTATTTCAGGAAGATGATAATAGGAGATAAAGTTGATGTGCACGAGCAAAAATTATAATGTACCTTAACTGACTTAAGTGACTGATCGGACATTCAGAATATATTATATGTTCGTATATTACGATTGAGTGCCTTGACAGCAACGGATTTTACTCAGTGTAATGTTTCTAAGCCAAGGAATGTTGAGTATGTCTGGTGTAGTGCAAGTGAGTAATGAAGGTGCGTTTGTTTATATATAAATTGAGCTTTGTTTGATGGATGAGAACAAAATGTAGGTTTGTACGTCTTAGAAAAGTTTAGCGAAGAAGTAATATCGGCTATATTTTGTCTGACATGTATGTACTGGAGATGATACCGTATGTAGCATGTGCCAGCTATTGATATTTGGCATAAGAGGGACAGCTTTTGGTGGTGATAAGTTATATGATTGAAAGGTGCAGTTTATATATTCATTTGGTATGGTTACTCGTTTTAACATTGGAAATATGTGTTGATATTTACTTAACGTAAAGTAGCGAATAGTTTACTATGTGACCTGCCTCGGTTAGTTAATGAATGCTGAGATAATATTGAAGTTAGTGTTATGTATGGATGATAAAATGTTTTCAGAAGTATGGTGGTTTTCATGCATACAAATCTAAAATGATAAGCTGATTGTAGCTTTGACCTATCTTGAAAATTATAGCTGTAATCTTTAACGCTTCGTATTTTTGTATTGTTTGCCATATCAAAAAACTAAACAAGAGTTAAAGGTGAATATGTAGGTAATAAATATAATTATGAATAACAACGATGTTTATATAGTAGAAGGTAAGTTAAAGACAAAAGTGATGAACTTGTGAATAATAAAAGACTTCGCAGGAGGAAAATGACTTACGCTGTTTGAAATACAACGGTTTTGTGTCAGCAGTCTAAGTGTGCGACTATCTTCTTAACACTGACAAGACTTTTGTTGAGTTTGAAGGCAAGTTTGGATTTCTTGTGTTGGCAAATGACTGCAACATACATAAGGGGCGGTATAAAAGAGGATTCGATCAGTATATCGTACATGCCCGATCATGAGACACATTAAGTTTAATTTTTTTACTCTGTATGATTCATAATTTTTAACAAGAGGGATATTGGTTCGAACCTCATTGGGGGCATCAGAAAAAACACACATGCTACTTGTTCAGAATTTAAAAATAAATTCAACAGTCTTTGTATTTATCAAAGCCAAGCAGCCGTTTGCAAAATATAGACTTGAAAAGTCACAAAGTTATAAGTTTTATTATTCTCCACTACAGATATTTGACTAGCTGGCCAGAGCTCTGTGAGTGCCTCGACTTGTTCACGGCCGCCCGCACCGCCCCCTTTCCCAACCTAAGACAACCTGACACCTTACCAGCCGTAGGTGTTGTGCGATCAGTCTCTCTCTCTCTCTCTATCTATCTATCTATCTATCTGTGTCTCTCTAGCACACACGCTTCCAGCGTCCTCCATGCGAATAATGTTAATGTATTTTAATTTGATCTATCTGAATTAATTATTTTAAAAATTAAGATGTTATTGAAAATAATCGAATATACGTGTTAGTCTCTCTTTAATTTTTTTTTTTTTTTCGCAATTTTTTACCTTGACAAATTAAACTGGAAACAAATAATAGGACTTTGAATAAACAGAAAAAACGTTTCATTCATACAATGCATTTATTTCAAAGTTTGGATTAGTTATACAAAGTATACAAACAGTTATTTATAACACATAGTAGTGGTTTTATTAATTACTCGGTCTTAACCACATGTGAAGACACAAACATTTATCAGCATTATAAATACGAACTAACTGGTGTTTACCACATATACAAATGTTTTGAAATTTACAAATATGATTTCATCTAAGGAAAATAATTGAATTTTTTTTATTTACACGACACCATTCAACAGACTTTAAATATGTGTTATTTACCGGTAACCCTCCGATAGTAAAACATTTATTCGGACTAAATAAATACGGATTTTTAAATTTACTTTTCTGTACGTACACACATTTGAATTTCAATATATGTGTGTCTCCACCAACTACCTCTCTGAACTCATTTCATGACTGGTTGGGATGATGATGTTTTAAGTAAATTGAAAGCTACAGAGTCTCTCTCGTTCAACATTAATTTTTACACTTATAATGGGATATAATAAAAACAAAGTCTCAGGGCTTCTGAGTTACACTGTGCACAGTAATTTTTTTTCTCTCAATAGTGTAGTTTATCAGTGTACACTTCAACAAGTTTCCGGAATGTAGAGCACCTAAACTTCTTATGTACATCAATAGTTTTTAATGTTGTTCTGGCAAACACTACGTAACATATGCTTTTAACCACTTCCAATGACAAACACTGGGCAATCTTCATTTAAGATGTAACTCAAGACATTGAGTATGTGGGCGAATGGAATCCCACCTGAACCCATGTTTCTGGTACGTTTGTAGTCGGTACATTCGTTGCGTGGTACGTCTCAGATGATCACAGGTGCTCGAAGGTGAAAACTTTTGATGTCAGGTTATCGTCACTGTCAGATATTGACACCTGCTTGATGGTGAATGTGTCTTGCGAACGAAAGCCTAGGATGTTATAGTACATGTTACTGTGTGCAATTTACTTGGGAAAAACTTCACTACTCGGTCTCGTGTGTAGGCTTCTTTGGAGTACTGCTGTCACTGAACGTGATGTGGTCTGTAGTGGAGGAAGTGCTGGTCGTTGACAAGTGACGACGCGCCTTTAGGCTGTGCCTCAATTCAAGAGTGTGTACAATTTCACTACCTACTCTCCCTCTCGGCCACTATGGCTCACTTTATTCAAATTAGGACGTCTACTCTCGCACTATGCACTCGGCTCACTGCATTCATATCGGCAGTAATTGTAAATATATAAATAAATAATCTACACTGTGAACTACGATATATTTAATGTAGGTTATTGTTATTATCTAGTATAATATATTTATTAAATACAAGAACGGCGGGTTCAAATAACGAACAATGAGTAAAAATAACTCTTAATAAACACAAATAAAATGGTTTAACCTTGAAGCAATATGGCTGCCACAGAGGGAGCGAGAGTGAGCTGCGAGGGAACATTACGGCTCACTCACGTTCACTCTCCTATTGCACACTCTCCCTTTGAGTTGGGACAGTAGAAAGTACCCTCTGTGACGTCAAGAGTGGACGAGAGAGTACTCTTTCAGCAACTTCACTTGTACTCACTTCAGTCCAAGGATCAGTCTCTGCATATGATGTAAACGTATGCCAAACGCCCGTACATCTCTCGTGGCATAGTAATGGGGTTTGAAGCTTTCCTCTAATAATTTCATGTTCGAACTCACGTATTTTATGGATGTATTTTGTTTTGATGATTAGTTCAAAAGCATCCTTCTTCATATCATGCAACGATATGGAGAATGTCAATCTAGGCCTACAAAGTCCTATAGCATACTCGTCGGAAACACAGTCTCGTACTGGTAGCGAAACTGCTGCTCCATCGCGGTATCTTCTCTCCATATGGAAATGTATGTCATTTTCACATCTTTAAACAACATGTTTTACGAATGCTTCTGGGGTGCATGTAACTCCGTGTAACACTACATCGACAAAGTCGTATTCTTTCAAAGGGTTAAATGTGTCTGTCTGACTGGAGGGCAGTGATTGTACTTGTTGTGGCAGTGGTCTTGAAGAAAGGTAATCATCGCACGAAAAATGTGAGCACTGTGAAGACCATTCAGGAAATCCATGTCTTTGCAAAACATGTGTATGTCCGTTACATTTCTTTCTCCATTCGCACACTGTTTTGCTTCCTGTTCGACGAAGTGTGTATGTGAATGAGTTATGACAACGAATTTCTGTAACTTTTTCACCATTTCGCTGTATCAACAAGTCGTTCAGTGTGCACGGAAGTACTGAGTCTGGACGCATATTAAAAACGTAGCATTCATCGTTGTCGCATGATAGTTCGTCTTGTACATAGTATCCTTCGTATGAATCGTAACACAATACCAAGTGACTATCGCCATCACAGAACTGAATTTGTAAAACTTCTTTAGTATTTTTAAAACATACTCTTCTGTAGCCCACCATTACGTCCGTGTACTGTAATGTGTCTTCTGACCTGAATGGTGTGTATGTAGCAACGGTAGACTCACCCGTTTCGATTTCTTCGATACTGTAGTCCTCGGAGGATTCCTAACTTGAAGGGCTCGGTGGTGACATGTAGTTGTTTGTAGAGTTCACTCGTGGAAGATGGTACATGTTTCTTTTGGTCTGTAGGTTCTGATGAGTCCAATAAATTTTCACTCTTTCCTGGTTCTTGACATTCTCGATACTCATGTTCTGTGATGGTGACCTTCTTCACATCAGTTGTAGACCACCGGAGCTCTGCGTGTGGTTGCAAATGAAGAAAGGATCAGCTCTTCTTTTCCTGCTCTAATGCAGAACAATAACGAATTCTTTCCGACATAGTTGGAACAAAATGCCGGCGCGGTAGAACTGTACGTGAACTATATGCACTTCGACGTGTCTTACTGGTTTGCAGATGCACGAGTGCAAATGAACGGTTATACATTTAACTAAAAATCAACAAACCACGATATGAAATGAACTGAAAGGCGGAGACTGCTCGTTCCCTTCTTTTACGAGGATTTATAAAGGTGTGGGAATTATGGGAAAGAGGGGAGACAAGTGACTATAAGAATGGGAGAGAACGGGGTCTACCGACCAATCATATGAAAGGTTAAAAGTTGCGAAGACATATAGGTTGCGATGAGAGGGGAAGGGAGTATAATAAATTGAAAGTACACAGAACTTTTTTTAGGTGATGGTGGGGTATATGTTAAGATATAAAATAGAAGTATGGAGGGGGAAATCATATGTAATTCGCTAGCTTATTTGGATTATGGAAAAGGACAGTGTATAAAGGAAAATGTGTTCTAACGAGAAGGGGAAGGCAGCGTATGATTGGTTACAGTAAGAGGAATAATATTATGTGGTGATAGATACCTAGCTTCTTATTGATTAGTGGAAATGGTGGTGGGGAAAATCGCACACAAAGTAGAAGGGGATAAAAATATTTTTTTGGAAGGGAAGGGAGGTGAGTGGGTGTAGGGTGGAGGGAATGTTGTGGGTTGAACGGGTTATAACACGATTGTCGGTAAGAGGAAAGTAGGGAAAGGAGGGGGGAATTCATCACATGACTAATGGCCAATTAAAATAAAGGGAGGTTGTGGAGGGGGACGGGGGATAAATTTGCATATACATGTAAAAAATGGTGGGGGGAGTCAGTGTGTCGATGGAGCTCGTCGGGGTAAGACGTGTCGGTAGTCGATTTAATTAAATAATTTTTATATAAAATGTTTTTTATTAAATAATTTTTTAAGCATTTCATTAAAATTATATTTATTAAATATGTGCGGGGTTAGAATGGAATGTGAAATGGAAAAAATTTCGGAGAATTTCGGGAATATGACTCTCAAGGTCAAGGTCATGGTTAAAGATCAAGGCCATCCAACATGGCGACTGGAGCCGACTGATGTCACAACATGGCGAGGGGCTCCTCACTCGGCTGGGCTCCTCACTCCGACTCCTCTGCACCAGAAGGAATATAATCATACTACTGTTGGCTTCAAGTGCTTCCTATTTCCTAGTGGTGTTGAAGAGTTTCCACAATTTGATGTACTTGTTGTTACAGGCAGTTCTGAGGCATCACCCTCAGGTGGGAGTGGTGGGCTTCAAGTGCTTCCTATGTCCCAGTGGTGTTGAAGAGTTTCCACATGTTTATGTACGAGAATTTACAGGCAGATCTGAGGCCACTGCCATACCCAGGAGTGGGGGGCTTCAAATGCTTCCTATGTCCTAGCCGTGTTGAAGAGTTCCCACGTGTTGACATACTTGTTGTTACAGTTAGTTCTGAGGCATCTTCCTCAGGTGGGAGTGGTGGGTTTCAAGTGCTTCCTATGTCCCAGTGGTGTTGAAGAGTTTCCACATGTTTATGTACGTGTTGTTACAGGTAGATCTGAGGCCACTGCTACACGCAGGAGTGGTGGGCTTCAAGTGCTTCCTATAGCCTATTGGTGTTGAAGAGTTCTCACATGTTAATATACGTGTTGTTACAGGCAGATCTGAGGCATCTGCTACAGGTGGGAGTGGTAGGCTTCAAGTTCTTCCTACATCCTATCGGTGTTGAAGAGTTTCCACATGTTATGTACTTGTTGTTACAAGCAGTTCTGAGGCCTCTCATACATGTGGGAGTGGTGGGCTTCAAGTGATTCCTATGTCCTAGCAGTGTTGAAGAATTTCCACGTGTTGATATACGTGTTGTTACAGGCAGATCTGAGGCATCTGCTACAGGTGGGAGTGGTAGGCTTCAAGTGCTTCCTATGTCCCAGTGGTGTTGAAGAGTTTCCACATGTTATGCACTTGTTGTTACAAGCAGTTCTG
>PNEQ01040424.1:0-19392 GCA_003012365.1 Medauroidea extradentata | reverse complement strand
AAATACACAGTTCTGGTGACCATCCAGTTGTATGGCGTCCAGTTGCTCTTCGGTGACGTTCAGGACGGAGTCGATCCATTCATGGATTTCTAAGGCAGATGGCCGTTTTGCAAACACAATGCGCAATGTATTCACACGGATGTTCGACATTGTACAGT
Source organism: Medauroidea extradentata (assembly GCA_003012365.1). Classification (NCBI taxonomy): domain Eukaryota; kingdom Metazoa; phylum Arthropoda; class Insecta; order Phasmatodea; family Phasmatidae; genus Medauroidea; species Medauroidea extradentata. The sequence goes on along the minus strand of PNEQ01040424.1, from coordinate 19,234 downwards.
TATACAAGATTATGAGACTCAAACAAAATATCCGTAGCCACACGTGTACGGAAACCTCCGCGTTTCACGCCCGAGCGACCAAACCTCCGCGCACCGACACGATGTGCACCCGGCGGAGGCACGCACGGAACTTCCACTACCAACTGAGCCAAACTTACATGCCTTGTAGAGACTTTCAAACAATTAAAATTATAGATTTAACGAATATCAAATATATACGCGTCTTTTGTTTTCCAGCTGTTTACTTATTTAATCTCATTACGTGTATTTACTAAAGGATTGTTTTGTTCAACATTTTCTCACGTTGCTAGATATCTCGTAGAAGAGACTTGTCCCACAAGTACACAAATAAGAAGAAAATAGTTGTGGATATTATGGCAGTTAAGGTAAATTATTATTTCCATTTAATTAAGCCGAGTCGTTGAGATAGAAACATTTTCTTCCCATGTGTAAGTATAGCAGATATAACTACAACGTCGCCATATACCCGCCATTGCGAGTTACCGACGAAATTCAGCCTTTCCAACTGCTCACGAGCAGTTGGTAAGTTCCTACCGGACTCGTGACGTCAAACGACCCCCGTTTTAAACTTAGAATACCAAACAGTCGTTTGGAACCGACTATCGCTCAGTAACAACTTTTTTCGTAGGAAACAGAAACTCAGAATAAGCCCCCAGGTTTATGACATCGAGGATATCGGTAAAATACATTTTACACCTTTTCACACCTTTAAGGGTGCCTACGCCGCAAGGGGAAACCCAGCTTTTCGGGATTTCTCGAACATTTTACATCTTTCCGCCCTTTAAATTGTCTAATTTTGAAAAATTCATTAAATAACTTTTTAGGTATTTACGTAAGCTTCATTCATATTCAGATTCATCTAGATATCTCAACAGGTTTAATTGAAAGCACGAATTTATGCCCTAAGAGGTTGAATTTTTAAAAAACTAAAACATTTTTAGGGATATGCGTAAGCTTCATTCTGAATTAGATATCACCTTCACATCTCGACAAATTTAACATTTAAAGAAAATTTATCAAAAACCACTTTACAGGTTTTCACCACTTTAATTTTCAAATTTCGAAAAATTGCCTCGTTAGTGGGTACCTACGGTTCAAGGGAAAGCCATCCTCAAAATGCCATGTCTCTAGGTCCACCAGTTTGGGGTGTGCGTTGATGAGTGAGTGGTTAACTGCATTATACATGTCTAAGGTGAAGATCAAACTTTAAATTTCAACAGAGATTCAAGTGCCAAATGGAGCATTAATAGCTAATATCCTAAGACAACAAAATTGGAAAGTCATAAGAAAGATGTGAGGTGTGTGATATGTTTAACACTATGTCTTTCTGGTTTCGTTTCTCCCAAAGGTTGGACATATTTCAATACTTTTTTAATATGACAAAATACTTACATATTTTTTAAACTGTATAAAAATAAATATTATTTGATACTTACAATAATTGTGAAAGTATTAATGTATAGAAAGCTACAAATAACTCACAATCCAAAACTTAGAAAAAAAATTACTACTAATGAAACAATCCCTTCAAAAGACAAAATTTATAATTTCATACTATTGTTTGTCCTTAAATGCGTCGCTAAGTAAACAACGCATACATTTAAAAATTAGCGGAATAAAATAAAACGCAAAAAAAAAAAAACCCACAAAATGACATATTAATCCACAAACTGATTACGTGTTTTTTTTTTTTTTATTATTTTAACATATGTACACAAAAAACACGTATGTTTTGTTGCAGTTAAATTTTATGTTTCGAGTTTTCTAACCTGAACTACCTTTTTTGCTTATCGGTTTCCTTATGCACGTAGGGGCCAACACTAATGTTAAATTGTTATTTTTATTATTATTATTATTTACTTTTTAATGGATCGTCTAGTGTGCCGGTTTTTTATTTTTAATTTAAGTGCTATTATTTTTAAATCCTAAAGTAGAACGGCACGCATCCAATATGTGTGAGTGAGAAAGAGATGTGTGTGTTGTTGATGCAGGAGCCGAGTGACGAGGTGTCAGAGATGGTAGCACGCAAGAACAAGGAGACACTGGCACACAAGAGGTCCTTCTTCGTGCGTATGGTCAGTGATCCCAAGATATACAACCCCAAGATAGCCAAGACACTGCCTACTGCACGGCACAGACACCTCGCAGAGACTGGAGAGGCGGCTGACAATGGTGTCACCATACAGACCCCGCTGTGAGTAGTATCTGCATGTTTCCCTACACCTACATCACTCATGTTTCCTGCTTACCATGACCACTACCACACTGTACACGCCACGTCTTAGGCGCCAGTCTACGGTGCGACTTCACATAGCTTCACTCTCATCCGGACCTCGTTGTTAAAGGGCCGTAAAACCCTCTCACCTCACCTCGCCCCTATCTAACTTTCAGCAGTAACCCTTACCTTTTTATGACATCATTGTACATATAAAGAAATACTGTGTGTCTACACCATCCTTAACGGAGTTTTACCGCTTACAAATGACAGCGAAAATTCTTGGTTTTTCCGTTTTCAATTCCATAAAATGAACATTAGACACGCCGTTTAAAGACATAAAACTACCATGTAGGTACGCAAGCATTCTTACATGCAATCTGTACCAAGATTGTACGTATAAATTATTGTTGCGCGGTTGTTATCTGACAGATATACAACCGTAGATACGCAGTGTTTGGCGGCCAGGGCAGAACGTACGTTTACTACAGAAAGAAAATAAGTTGACTGGTATCATCATCAAATGTAGGATGGTCCTAACTGCAGGTACGGACGCTATAAAGCGATTTCTTGTGCAAAATAGGATACAAACATTATACACACTAGGACAAGTAAACAAAATAAAACAGCCACTTTATTCATTATGAATCTTTAAGCAAATACTATAATTAAGAACAGTTTTGGAGTGATATCGCCTCCTACATTGAGGAAAAAGGAGACTGGCAATTTTCTTAGTCTATTAAATAGATTAATTGCATTGCTCGTAAGGATGTCACATCATATGTTAGTACAGAACACACATTTCCTTGATGTAACACTCTAAGGCGAACAGTACCAGTACCTATCTACTCAGTCAACTTAATAGACATACTCTGGCAATATGATACGATATGCTTAATTACAACGCTAATATTAGTTTAAGAATGTTTATTGATGAATTTTATATCCTGAGTTGATTTGAATATAAACACACCTGACATCTGTTCTAGGTAAATTAGGGTAAGTATGATTCCGAGATACCTAAACCATATTCAACTTTTTAAAATTAAATTCTAGCACTGCTTTCCTATGTGGGAAAACTAATAAGGATACGGTGCATATTAGACAAAAAGCGAGGGCTTAGCAGTATATAGGGGCAAACAATCCGAGTATGAAGCAACGCAAGAATGAAGGGACGTAGAAAACGGAAGTTCTCCGAGATAACCCACCAACCAACGACATCGTTCGGTACGAATCCCATATGCGAAAATACAATTATACCATACCGGATACCTAACCCAAATATCTAGAATGTGCACACATCTAAAGTTTACTCTGGGTTCGAACTCACAACACCGAGTTCAGAAGGTGTCTTATTGACCTTGGTCAAGAAGCTAGCCTATAAATTTTGTATATTTTTCCTGAAGGGGAGTATAGTGTCTGAAGTGGATGTGATAGCCACTAAGAACTGTAATCAAGCGGAAGACAGATGGTCTGACCACTAGCTGCGCCTAAAGCTCGTGACTAATTACAAACTACGTCACGGCCTTCCAGCCCGCAGTATCCGCTGAACTAACGTGAATGTGCAAGCCACGAACCACCCTTGTAGTGAAACAGTCTGCAACAACTGATCATTGTCGACGTTGTGATGCATTTCCTCTGTGGTAGACTACGCGTCTCAAATGTATTGTATCGTGCTAGAGCACACGTGTCCACATACATCCGCACACAGAGACAGGAAGCACCATGTACTTAAATCTAACGTGTACGAACTTATATCAACAAAGCGTGGCTCTTTTCAACCACGTGTATCTAGCTTCACACGCATGGCGACCATTTTGAACCGTCCTGTCTTCCTTTATAGGAAAGACCTCACAAGTCAGACTCTACAGGAGGTATGTTGCAGGAAAAGGGATATGTGAATACAGTCACGTAACTGTTTCACACGTCTATGCGCCACATGTAACTTTTGGCAATGGACTTTATCTTACTCACCAACATCCACTTTTCCTCTCAAACATTGCTCTGCAAAACATCATAATTGCTCTGTAGGCTACTAACCACTCTAAAAACACTTTCATTGCTACAGCAGACTATTTTAGATACAAACCTGTAAAGTACGGTTAAGTGCGGGCTTCATGTCTCGTCGACAGCGAGGTCATTATAGACAGTGACATACAACTTGGTAGACCCTACAATGACAGGAGCTTGGAGAGGGTCGGCCATGGCCTTTGTTAACGAACCACCCTATCATATTTCGGGAAACTAAGGAAACCCGAAATCAGGATGGCCGGAGCCGGGGTCGAACCAGGGTCCTACCGAATGCGAGTACAGCGTTTAACCGTTGCGTCATCTCGCTCGGTCACTTCAAAGTAACTTTTCCACAAAGATATTAAAGAAATGTTGCCTAACAGTAAAACAAACGTGGGAAACTAATGTTTTGTGACAGTTTTTCTGTAAGACATTTTCCTTAAAATAATATGGGTTTCTACGCGACAAAGTTACTTTGCAGGGCTCATATTTAAACAAGATTCTGTTGTTGCAAGGAAGTGTTTCTAGAGTGTATGCAATGCATGTGTGTTAAAATAAAGTCCGACCACTTAACCTTTTTTTTACAAACGAGAAAGTGAACTTTTCAAATTTGAAGTGAAGGATATTTTTACGTTGGATGACGGGAACACGACTGGCCTTCTGCACAGCTACGGAAGGCTATATTAAACAAATAAGTGTTGTATGATGGTGTAAGTTATTTTGATATGATTTGTAATAAATAAGGGAATTTAATTTATTCTTATATTCGATTTATCACGCCCTCTATTCCGATTGAACCTAGCTGCTCACAGGACAATAAACTTGTAACAATATTTCCATTTGACGTGTGATCTTTCTGCCGTCTACTATATAGTACATAATCAGGCACATCTGTTCGTGTATGCGCAAAGTAACATTGTCGTATTGTACAAAATCGTCACTGGCTATTACAAACACAATGTAAATATTACAAAATACAGTACGATAGGAACTATATTCTGGCACAGTCGTAATGTGGCATGCAGCCAATGTCTCCGACCTAGTCGCTGACAATGTTTATTCTTAAATTACAATGGGAAAAGTATAGCCGACGTGAAACGCATGCAGCATAACACAGGTTGTCTGAAAATTACTGTACCTTGTTTGTTTTTGTTATTGTAGGTGAACCAACAGATCGTCAGACATGTAACTAAGTGTAAGTGCATGCGAACGCTGGAAGGTTTTCTTTCTTGTATAATGTGCAAACATTGTTCATCTAAGGATTAATTGACGCTTTCCATGTAATTGTTAGGCTAGTCATACTACACCACCTTGCAACTAAATCCTTGCGGTCTTAATTTATCCTACAAAATAATGATAGTAAAAAAATTTATTTAACTACTGAACCTCGACACAAATAACCGCTACTCCTTTCTACGTTACTTAAATTATTAAACTATCCCTACGAGTGTTCTTAAATGACATAGCACTGATTAAAATTACTGTTACAATTTTTTGAAGGTGCACTCATTTTCGGACACACTGTGAGAAGCCTTGAGCGATGTGAGTGTGAGGTATGTTGTATGTTGTTATAATGTGTTGCAGTGCATCATGGATCAGCTGGCCACTCGCCTTCCTCTTCCAGGGTGTGTTCGACGATGTGACGTCGAGCGAGGTACCTGTCAGGTGAGTGACTGCCCTCCATGGTTCCAGACACCCCCCCCCCCCAACAATCGTCCAACACTCTGCAAACACACATACGCTGGCTCGAGGCCAACAGTTCAACCAGCGCGCGCGACACCGACGGCCGGTATAAACGGCGGCAGAGACGGTCGCATTCCTAAGAAACTCACGATCCTCGATGGACCGTGCTCGTTAACAAATAAACGGTTTGCTTTTAAAATTATATGTTTTACTTTACATTACTACAGACTCAGTTACATATTCCCCCTGGAACTTTTATTCAGTAAATTATTAGTTACACAATATACGTACCGACTATAGAAAGGGGATATGTGCCACACACACACAACTTATTTTTTCTGTCAAACTAGACAGATCGTGGAAATTAAAACGGCTATAAGAAATAGGTTCCTTTTTCCCCGGTTGTCATTGCCGACTAATCAATAATAGTACAATTTATCTCAATCAATTAAAAACACGCGTGTAAACGTTCTAGGAGCATGTTAAAACAGGTCGAAGAATCTGATTTCTGTAAATTAAATATCCTAATGATTCACTGTTACAAATTGATTGAGAAATCTTGCGTCATAATTCCGGTATTAAAAGAGTTTCGCCTTTTTAACGTCTTCCAGGGATACCTCGTTTCGCTCCTCAGGTAACATTCATGCTGTCTGTATGCCTGTATGTGTATGTGCGTGTGAGCGTCCCTAAAACGTTTAACCCGTGGGCCGAATCTATTCAAACTTGGTACACGTATAAAACTTAGCAACCTGACTTGAATTTTGTGTATTTCTATTATGACGTGTTCATGTTTCCAAAATGACGGCCATTTGAACATTTTTCAATCGCGCGCCATATCTAAAGTACCGTATGTTAGAATTTCATCAACATAAAGAACCTAGTAAGATGACTTGACTTTTATGTATTTAGTTCATGCCGTATGTATATTTTTAAAAGTGCGGCCATTTTTATATTTTTATCATAACATCTTATATCTAAGGAAACATATATTTTTTTTAATTACATCGAACTTGGTGCACATGGCCTTACAATAAATTGAACTGACTTGAATATTGTATATTTCGTTCATGCTTATGTGACTATTTTCAGAATGGCGGCCATTTGCATATTTTTAGCATAATACAATATATATGAGAAGATATTTGCCAGAATTTCGTAAAACTACATCCAGTCATACACTCCTTTTGTAAAACTCTTTCAAATATCATATTCATAAAACTATTTACACATAGTTCTCCGGAAAGTGACACGACTTTAATGTTATGTATTTTTTTTCATCCCGTGTTAATAATTACACAGTGGGCGAAATTTAAAAATAATAATTATATATGAGATGTATCTAAATAATCAGTAAATCTTAATTTTATAGGATTCGGTACTCACGTAGCACTTAACGCAGCATCTTCAAAATTTGTGTATCTCGATCATGCCTTAATTCAGTTCTTTAAAATTGTTATACTTCAAACTTTTATTGATAACATGAGATACATCAGGATTATTTCAAAAGTAACTTCAAAATCGGAACACATCTAGTTCTAAGTAAGAAAAAGTAAATATAAAGTAATTGGTTTGAATTGTGTTTCGTACTAAATGCTAGGCTATATTTCCCCGAACTTCGACGATTAAACGGCATAAATACATATAATTTTTATTATACGTATATAAAAAACTACAGGATCGATAGAAAGCCAATTTAATATTTATAAACTTAATTATCTAACTTTCAATTAAATAATCTTTATTATTGTTGGTCCACCATGTTAGAAGATTGCACGAGAATATCAAATGTGTGATTATTTAATATTTCTAGATGTACGTACATGATTTTAAAGTACACGATAAATTTGCACCCTCGTAGAAGAAGGTAGGCTTATAAGTAACGCTGGTAACTACTCGTACCATTTGGCGGCCAGTCCTCTGTTTACTTTGGTGTTAACTTTTGGCAAGTTGTTTAGCACATTTTTGCACAATATATTGAAAGAATAAATTCAATTGCAGTTTTACACTAATCGTGTATTTTCTGGACAAGTTAAACTATTAAAAAAATACGTTGTTTTCTCGCGTAAGTGATGGGAATAGAGACACAAACAAAGCTATTACACATACACATAAATACAGGTTGTCCAGAAACAAACGCATAATAAGAACACGCGAATCCTGAGCTAAACTAAATTGGAGACGAAAATGTATGTGGCAAAATGTTGTAAGATATTTTACTCGCATAATGTGGCAACATGGCATTGAGAAAGTCCCCTATAGCGCTCCACGTTCATGTACTATTTTATGTATGTTACGTCAAGTAAACATAGAATCATGTTTGGCCTGCTCATGATGCTTGAACTACGGTTAATTCTACTACAGGTTAGAAAGAAAATAAGATTTCTCATTGGAGAGCTTGGCACAGGGAAAATTTATGCAGCTAGTTTCGCTTCAATCGCTAACGTACCAGATAAATACGAAACCGTAGTAAAATGAAATTTAAATAAACTTGTAAAGTATATTAATAATTTAATTTAATTTTAAAGTGAAAAACCGTTTTCGCGTTTTAAGTTATCAACTTAACGTAACTTAAAATTCAGGAAAACTCTGTGATTGGTCAGTTTGGTGCACTACCGATACCAGCGCTCAAGTGGCAGAAATTTTCGCTGTGCCAAAGTTATAACATTGATCTTTCTAACCTGTAGTAGAATTAACCTTACTTGAACCCATGATACGCAGGTCAGAACAGAGTACGATACCTGTGGAGCGCAAGAGGAGACTAACTACAGTGCTATGTTGCCACATTGTGCACATACATTGCAATCGTACATTATTTTCGTTACCAATTTAGCCCAGGATTCGCGTTGTATGCTTATTACGCGTTTGTGTCTGGACAGCCTGTGTGTTTACACACACACACACACACACATATACATATATATATATATATATATATATATGAGATAGAGAGAGAGAGAGAGAGAGAGAGAGAGAGAGAGAGAGAGGTCATTCAGGATAAAATGAGCACTAAAAATGTAACCTTTGAAAAATATCCGTAGCCGTTACTGCATATAATTCAACACTAACTACAGTCCCACTTACTGCTTGTATGGTTAGCAGCGAAATTACGCAATATAGTTCCATGTGTTTTCCTATTTAAATACAACAACACGGAAATAAAATCAACCCAAATCGACTTAATTGCATTTTATATAATTAATAAACTTTTTATTAAGCTATATCGATTCATACCAACTGCACAATTTATCTTACACGCACAAAAAAAAAAGTCACGTGTCCAGTGAGGTTAGATATTTCGTGGCGTTCGCCGTTACTCGCGGAAAGATACGAATTAGCTGAAAATAGAAATTTAGCTGGGCTTTTTTCGAGTGCTCACTTTTTCCTGAACCACCTGTAATATAATATACAGGATGTTTCTTAACTTATGTTATAAACGTTGGGAGGTGATTCCTCATAAAAATTGAGGTATAGTCACGCCAAGTCGTTTTCGTCTAGTTCTATTTTTAAGGGAGATATCAACCTTTGAAAATCCATTTTTAAAATTTTTTTTCCAGAAAATATCGGAAACGATTTTAAGTTCGATTACAATTTTCAGCAAAGTGTTTAGTATCGTTGAGATCCTCAAAGCTATTATGAAACCGCTCGTTAAAACCCTCCGCTTCATGTAAATAACAGGGGTGGCTACTCTCACATTAACCAGAACTTTTTTACCGTTGGGTTCTGTAAAAATGTTATGTTGTCTTTCTGAAGAGTACGTCTAAATAACGAAATAAGGTCCTCTTGTCGTAAGTCGCTAGAATGCACCGTTTACGAGAAAACAATTCGTACAAATTAATAGTCAGTGGCTGCAATACACTGCATTCTTGGTACTACAGTGCTATGTATTGTGAATGGATACAATTATCGATCACCGCGTTAAACGTTAAACAATCCAGCATGCCTGTTATTATTTAAAAAAAAACATAGCAAAACAGGTCATAATAAACTGCATGTAAAATGTGCAAGTTTCACGGAGACATGTAGCGGTGGTGGTAGGTATGTGAGTGAGTGAAAAGGGCTTTACGGCTGTGTAACATCGTCGTTTTTACAGCCGATGAGGGGTGACATGATGTGTAGATGGAGTGACGCCTGGAATGAAGAGTGGGGGAAACAGGAGTACCCCGAGAAAACCCACCAACCAACGGCATCGTCCGGGCACGATTGCTACTTGCGATATCCGGGTTGACACCGCCGGGAATCGAGCCCGGATCGACTTGGTAGTAGGCTGGCGCTCTAGCGCGGAGCCACCGCGGCCCCCTTGGTGATAGGTATGCCTGTGTCGGCTACTGGGTCAGTGGTGAACATTTCGTGCGATTGTGCGTTGTGTTGTTTGTTGAGTTACCCCATGTGACATAATGGAACACACCGATCGCTGCATGTCACAACGACAACGTCAGGGAATGTAGTGTTCCTGCAACTGTGGCATGGAGCGGTTTTCTTGGTCTGAGCTTGCAGATATGCACTTAATGTATGGTGCGGCACATTCAAATGGAAGGGAAGCAGCGAGGATGTATGCTGTAAACTTTCCACAACGACGACATCCTAGCCATACCATGTTCCAACGGCTTGACAACCGACTTCGTACGACTGGCTCATTACACCCTAACATGCGTGAGACAGGTCGAACTCGTTCTGTTCCTGTGATTGTGGAAGAAGCTATACTGGAAGAAGTAGATAACACACCCAGCACCAGCGTTCGTATGATAGCACGCCATCGTCCAGTGAGCTACACGACAGCTTGGCGCATTTCGCACGTGCAGAATCTTTACCCTTACCATGTGCAACGTGTGCAAGCACCAGGAATAGAAGACTATCCACGACGACGTCGGTTCTGCGCATGGTTCTTACGACGTGAGGTACGCCCGCAGTTTCACACATCCATCTTATTCACAGATGAAGCCACTTTACGCGTGATGGATGTTTCAACATGCGCAACACACACACGTGGTCAGATGAAAATCCTCGAGGTATTTCCGTTCATGCACATCAACAGCGATTTTCAATCAATGTGTGGTGTGGGATCGTGGGTGACAACTGAATAGGTCCGCACATTCTGCCAAATCGGCTCACCGGCCATGTGTATCGGGACTTCCTACAAAACGACTTGCCACGTCTTCTTGAAGATGTACCGCTTGATGTGCGAACACGGATGTGGTTCCAGCACGATGGTGCACCTGAGCACTTCAGTCGCGTAGCGAGGCAGCAACTGACAGACATGTTCGGCGAAAGATGCGTCGGCAAGCATGGCCCCATTCCATGGCCAGCACGTTCTCCAGACCTCAATCCATTAGATTATTTTTATGGGGTCACATAAATTCATTGGTGTATGCTACAAGTGTGTAACGCCAAGATGCCCTTTTGCCACGAATCGAATCAGCCTGCAACAGTGTCAGGAACACACCAGAGATGTTGGAAAGGGTGAGACATTCGATGTTTCGACGGTGTCGGAGCTGTCTGGACGTTGGTGGTCGTAACTTTGAGCAATTACTATAACTCTGGTGTTACATATCATTATGCTGTATTATTCTTGTGTTGTACATTAAGTAAAGGTGTTCTCTAGTCTCACATTCACTTTGTTAAAGGTATTGCCTTGAACCACACACATTACCATTGTTGCACATCATTACAATGCACCCACCGAGCGAGATGATGCAACGGTATACATTGCAATTGCATTTGGGAGGATAAGAGCTTTATTCCGAGCTGCAGCATTGCTGAGTTCAGTTTTCCATACATTCCGACATTCCTCCAGGCGAATTCCGGAAAAGAAGTCTTACAAAAGACCATGGCCTTGTATATGTTAAGAACGTGCTTTTCAACGGGACGTTAAAGCTTCTCTACAATAAAATTGTCATCATTCACAATACATTACACTGTTGTACCAAGAATGCAGTGTATTGCAGCCATTGATTATTAATTTGTACGAATTATTTTCTCGTAAACGGTGCATTCTAGCGACTTGCGACAAGAGGACCTTTCTCCGTTATTTAGACGTACTCTTCAGAAAGACAACATACAATTTTCACAGATTCCAAAGGGTAAAAAAGTTCTGGTTAATGTGAGGGTAGCCACCCCTGTTATTTATACTAAGGAGAGATGTTTCAACGAGCGGTTTCATCATAGCTTTGAGGATTTCAACTATACTAAACACTGTGCTGAAAATTGTAATCATACTTAAAAGTCGTTATCCGATATTTTCTGAGAAAAAAAATTAAAAATGGATTTTCAAAGGTTCATATCTCCCTTAAAAATAGCGCTAGACGAAAACGACTTGGCGTGATTATACCTCACTTTTATGAGGAATCACCTCCCAACGTTTGTAACATAAGTTAAGAAACATCCCGTATATTACGCTCACATCCACGCCCGCGAGCTCTAAATAAGATAAGATATCCAGCGAGGTGGTAACACGTTGGACTGGCATTCGGGAGGACCCGGTTCGTTCCCCATATCCGGACACCCTAATATAGACTTTCCATGGTTTACCGAAATCGTTCCTAGCGAATACCGGAATGGTTCCTGAACAAAGACCGTTACCGACTCCTTTCCTATAGTTCCTGTCGTTGGTAAAGTTGTGTGTAACCGCCTTTAATGACCTCGCTGTCGACGAAACGTAAGGAGGTCGCCTGCATAGACCTAACGGTGTGCATAGAGCTTAGGTCAGCAGACGTTTAATTCCGACTACTTAAAGTACGTGAGTTATGTCTGCTTAGGAATAACATTCACAGCACGTTACGCACCTGTATACTCATTACAGTATTACATTTGCTCGCTGTCGAAAATGTCAGAAATAGCGAAAAGGTGTGCTTATGCGATTGTTTTAAGGGGGCGTGGTACATAATTCAACGCTAAAAGCATTAATCTAGAACTGTAGGTTACTTGAAGGCAATTTGCGGAAATAAAACAATAGCAATAGACAATAGTTTTAGGCAACGTTTTAAACAACATTGTTTCCAGTGTTACGAACTTCTGAGGCACTATCTCTGACGCCGGTACCTCGTGCATTTAACTACGGCGCAAGAGATCACACTGAAAGAAAAATTTTCCCTGAAAAATTATTTTTATGGTAAACACTCAAATTATTTAGTGGTCACTACAAAATTTTTGTGGTGACCACAGAATTTTTTGTGTTCGTCACAAAAATTATTTTGCAACAAAATATTTTGTATCCACCACAAAATATTTTTTTTTTTTTCGTGCACGCGTAACGAATTAGTAATTTTTGGATAAATATTTACTCATAAAGTTGGCTAATACCATTATCTAGGATTGTCATTGAGAACCGGTATTTTATCTATATTGGCTCCGAAAAAAGCGTAGAAATCAATTGATGTTTTCAGCGTTTATTTATCTACTACGCACTCTTAAGACACGATAAACTTGGTTCAGAATATTTTAAAAGGTATTGACGGGTATGACATATATTTATTTCAAATATTTCGTTATAAAGTTGTACCGTCACTAATGAGGCGAGTTATCTGCAAGATGAATGCACACCAGGTTAATGACTGGCGCCTAGAGGTCAGTGTGATACGTGATGCATGTACTATGTCGGCCTTACCTCTCGCACATCGCGCAAAACACATCCATCCAGGCGGACGCTGCGAGTCCAATAAACAAACTAAAACGGGAAGTTGTGGGGACTAAAGTGACGTCACACGTAATGTGTAAAAGGTAGCTCCGCGGATGTAAGGTGTTGACCCTGTCTCACTTTTCGCCTTACTTTCATTCATGACGTAGCGACAGGAGTGACTATGTCGTGCCAGAATGTCACCTGCAAGCAGAGGTCACATACCTACCGTCTGTCTGTACGTGTCGGCCAAGTTCCCAGTCCTTCAAACATATTACCGTCACATTTGCATGCTACTAGCGATCAAAGGAGTTCCTTGAAGAGCCTGTCGCTTATTCTTTCCTTTCAGCAAAGTTGTATATAACACGTTAACATAAACCTAGAAGTATAAGTAATGAACATAAAGAATATGATTGATTTAGAGGCCATAAGACAGGATGTGCAAAAACGGCAATATAGTAAGCACGCCACGTGAATCCTGGACTAAATTGGAAAGGAAAATGTTAAGAGGCAAAAATGTTGTACGATAACTTTTATCGTCCACATGTGGCAACACAGCATGGGAGTAAGTGCCTTCTTGCGCTCATAATATGACGGCCCAAATAGTGGCAGTCTTGTATCAGCGGAGCGCAAAAGGGGTATAACTCGGTGCTGTGTTGCCACATTACGCACAAAAAAAGTTATCGTACAACATTTTCCTTTCCAATTTAGTCCAGGAATCACGTGGTGTGCTTTACGGCCGTTTCTGGACACCCTTTATACTATAGGAAAATGAATTAATGTTTGTTCGTCTTCAATGCATTCCTATGCCATTCATAAGATCACGACGAAACATAGGAGACTTGTACATGCACCCACGAAGGTATCTGTAAAAAAATGAGGAGGGGGACAAAACACGGTAGATGGGCAGAACGGGTTACCCAGAAAATTTAGTGACAAACAACTTTGGTGATTTAGTAAGTGTGCGCCCGAGAATATTTCAGTAAAAAAAATTGAGAAAAAAAGGAGAGTGGCTGCAAAACGCGGTAGAGGGGTAGAACGGGACACACAGAAAAATTTAATGAACATACAACACATGCCAGGACAGCTAGTGTGATATACTTGACGCTCTTCAGAAGTACTGGCATGAGTAATGGTGTATAATAATAATAATAATAATAATAATATAGTTTATTTTATACAAAAAAGTTCTTGGTTCATCCTTGCGATGATAAGTACTGCACACTTCTAGTCAACGTCTCACGAAAATCTATTAAAACATTGGCCTGCATAGTGTAAGTATTTCACAGCGACGTTTATGATTAAAATATCCGTCCACTATGCCACGACTACCACAAACTGTCGTAGATGAAGTGAAGATTACTTTCTTAATGTAATTCGTGGTTACAAGGTTAACTCAGCACTTTTGAAAACTCTGGAAATGTATTATTTTAGTCCGTTCTGTATTTAATGCAGGCAAAATTTAAAATTACAATCAGTTTCGTGTTAGCATAGTATGAAATCCGTGTAAAATGTTCATAATTATTCGTAAAATAGCATTCCATCATCGTACAGTGGCGTAGAACACAAACCAAGTAACCCAAAAAAAAATAAAATATTCATAAGAACACATGCAGTTAATTCCGTTTGGCAATGCAAGACAAAGACCATAATATGACTACTCTATTTCCTACCAAGGTGATCCGGGTTCGATTCCAAGCGGGGTCGGTCCCCGAATTTTTGCATGTGGGAATCGTGTCGGACGATGCCGTTGGTCCGCGGATTTTCTCGGGAAAAAATCCCGTTTACCCCGCCCTTTCATTCCGGCGCTGCTCCACATTCACATCATGTTAACCCTCACCAGCGCTAAATACCCGATGTTAAACACTGACCAAAATCTCTCTCACTCACTCACTACTCTAATTAAGTCAATATTACGACCGAGCTTGTCTTTTGATTCGCTTATGGTCCGCGGTGGCCGAAGAGTTAGACCTCTCGCTCCCTACCAAAGCGATCCGGATTCGATTCCCGGCGGGGTCAGACCCCGGATTTTCGCATGTGGGGATTGTGCTAGACGGGTTTACTCGGGGATATCCCGTTTCCCCCGCCCTTTCGTTCCGACACTGTTCCATACTCGCTTCATATCACCCCTCACCACCTCGATGTTAAGTGCTGACCAAAATCTCTCACTCATTCGGATTCGCTTCATTTCTCCTTGGAAATGTACTGTATAGGCTATCCGCATATTCCCCAATCCTACGCATGCCCCTGTTAGCATGTCAGTACAAAATTAATATACGATTAGGACACAAAAAAATTTAGAATGATAACATACAACATAGCAAGCATATGGGATGTTCACAAAAACACCGACAAACTCTAGCAGGTGATTTCTTGTGAAAAATTAAGCAGGTAATATATAAGACACTTTATACGTAACCGTAATATTACGGGAGAAATAGGCCTTTGAAAATAAAAATTTAAAATATTTTAATTTCTCCACAAACCAAAAACTGATCGACGTAAACTGACAATATTCAGAATATTACGTCCAGTTAGTGCTGCTGACAAACCAACAGCAAACCTCCGTTAATACCTCCTGCCCTTACGAAAATAAAAGCGATAGCCACCTTTAAATAGCGCACGTTTTTTTTAACGCTAGAATAATCTAACATTTAAATGTTAACAATTGAGTAATGTGACCGGCGTAGTAAAAACATCCTCTAGTAGCGATTGTCTACGACGCAGAGTTTTTGTGCAAAATGCACACGAAGATATGGCGTGGTGGTACAACGCCTAGAGCGTATGCAACACTGCGTACATGAGTGATTTTTATACCGCTGCACCGCGCAGACGATGTAGAATATTCATTGTAAATATCGTGTACTTTTTGTATTTTCTCATAACAGTAACACACATTTTGTTTCTGGCTGAATGTGTGTATTTTGAAAAAAAAAAAAAAAATATATATATATATATATATATATATATATATATGTATAAGAATGTGTGCAGGTGAAACAATAGGACATATTTTTTACTGTGCACGTTAAACTGCTCAATAAAGCGCAACTAAACATTGCATGTCCGTGTCACAAAAAATGTAGTTTACTACAATAATGTGGATGGGTGAGATAGTCACTTCTTGTATATGCAGTACGATTTACGTTAGAATGTGTAGTTTGTTAATATGTGCCGTAAACTCTGCAGTATCAAACACACACCATAAAATAAATTGGTTCACGGTAGAGTTTTAACTAACAAGTATTCATATTGGATAACAAATAAAAATATTAATTACGATAAACGGTTACGGTGTGTGTATTACACTGTACTGCACTGCTTGTGTGACACTGGTGTGGCATTGTTTTCAAATGCTTGAGTGGTACCTGACATGTACACTGTAAAAAATAAATTGTGTAATTTTAAGCGAATGTACGTGGCAACGCAATCTCCACACATGTTCGTGTAATTTTACACAACTTACGTCTGTGTCTTTTTTATTACCGTACATAACTGTAAAAATACAAAAAAAAAATATGTATAATAGCAATGCCACAGTACGTGTCTTTTAACACAATGTTGTGTTAAATAACCCGTATTTCAAAGGGAAAAAATACTTTCAAAATACAGTATTTTAATTTCACGACTGTGGCAAGCTGGTGCTGAATTTTCGATTCCTTCTGTAACTGCGATGTAAATTGTACACGAAATTTTATTTTCTGAAGTGATTTATAACATACAAAGTAACGTTAGCTACTTACAATTATTTATACCTAACGAAAATATCTTACCCTGCGAGGATTCGAACCCACGAACTTTGAGTTAGCAGTCAACGACAACGATATCACCACCACCGATGGTTGATGACCATCGCAGTTTGTTACATGGGATCCATTCAATCCAAACTAAATGGCAATCTTAATTAGTTGTTTTTGAAAACTTTCCGGTATTATTTCAGCACACCGTTCACCAATCCACAAAGGAAACCCTATTTCTTTTTTTTTCTACACGTATTTTTGCTGAATTTACAACTAATATATAGCACGGCTTAGTAATTGGGTGACGATTAAGGCTTATATACCAAGTCAACTACCGTATCGAAAATTTAGGTTTCAAGAAAGTTTATACCAAAAACAATTACGGTAATTTTGTGTTCAGTGAAAACATTTTTGAGATGAACATAGAAAAACTCAAATTATAAGGCAAGAGTTCACAGACACGGCAACAGGCTTTTAACTGTAAATATACTTGAAAACCGCATCATAATAACATATAGTAAGTTTGGGTGTTAGTAAAAACTTGGTATAAATACGTGATCATGTACGTCACAAGTGGTAACATTGTTAAATCTTTTTGTTAAAATATACGCTTAAATCTTTTACTTGATATGACAGTTTATCTACGCAAATTGCTACAGTAAATTTATAAGCATTTTGCCGTTTCAAAACTGCACTGTGAAATAAACACTTAAGCAATCTATATATATATATAAATGAAAGGTGACTGATTGACTGACTGACTGACTGACTGATATATCAAACTGCAGCCCAAACCACTGGACCTAGAATCGTGAAATTTTTTTGTGAGGGTTCCCCTCAGGTCTCAGGCGAGCACTAAGACGGGATTTTTCGAAATTCGACCTCTAAGTGGGTGAAAAGAGGTGAGATGTGTTTCCGAAGAAACGTCGATAGAGCTCGAACCCGACGGTCAATCGTCGTGATTTTTACTTTAATAGGACACTCGTAAAAATGCATATTAATCATTTTAAGGATTTTTCGAAATTCAACATTTAAGGAGGTGAACAGTCCTTAAATGTGTTTCCAATCAACTATCGATATCTATCAAATCCATCGGGATAGAGAGTTGATATTCACTTGAAAATATTGCTTACGTAAATACCCAAAAAGCAGTTTTAGGTTTTTTTGAAATTCGACCCCCAGGCAGTAAAAAGGGGCAAAATGTGTTTTTAATGAATCGTCTTTATCTTTGAAACACAATTGGCTATCGTCGTGATTTTAACTTAAATTGGTTACTTTTACAAATGTCTATGACAGGACTCAAAATCGTTTCGAAATTATTTATTTAAAGGGGTGAAAATACGTGAAATGTGTTTTCGATTATCCATCCATATCTATCAATTCAATGGAGATATCGAAGTACTCTTTGTTTTAAATTGGTGCTTTTGTAAATATCCCAAGTACCATTTAAAGTATATTTTCCGAACTCGACCCTAAACTGGTTAAAAATGGGGTAATATGAGTTTTCGACTCACATTCGATATATATCGATCCCATAGTTTTTTATATAGAGACGTAATTTTTGTTTAGGATTGATGCTTACTCAAATACCTAAAAAGTAATTTCAGGAATTTTCGAAATTCGCCACCTAAGGACGTGAAAAGGGGTAAAAAGTGGTGAAAAGCGTTTTCAATTAATCGCCTATATATCTTGAACCCAGCGGGCTAATGTTGTGTTGTTTACGTCCACGAGATACCAATAAAGTATTCTAAAACGTAATTCAAGGGTTTTTCGAAATTTACTCTCTTAAGTGGTGAAAAGACCTTGAACTTGTTTTAGATAAATCCTCGATATCTATCGAACCCGTCGAGATATACAATTAATTTTTGCTTCAGGATGATGATTACAGAAATTACCGCAAAACTGTTTTCAGATTTTTCGAAATTCGATTTCTCAATACTGTGCAGGGGTGATATG
>PNEQ01040423.1:0-19542 GCA_003012365.1 Medauroidea extradentata | reverse complement strand
TCAAAGGCCTTCAGCCATTACATATTGCCTCCAGATCTCTGACAGAGGCAGAGCGTAACTATTCGCAAATAGAAAAAGAATTGTTAGCAGTATCCTTTGCCGCTTCCAAATTTCACTATTATGTGTACGGCAAGAAAGTGAGTGTCCAATCCGACCATAAACCGTTAGTGAATGTAATGGCAAAGTCAATTCACCACATAGGATCTGCACGTCTACAAAGGTTGCGACTCAAGCTCCTCAAGTATGATCTGAACATCTCTTACCTACAAGGTAAACTCATGTAGTTTGCGGATCACCTTTCACGAACATATCTTCCAGACAAGGTGCTTGATGACCCAGCAATGATTGAAGTTGTCCACTCCGTAAGTACACACTTCACAATGTCCAAGCAACGACTGCTTGAATTTCACTTGGAAACAAATTCAGATCCTGTCCTCAGTCAAGTCTCCAAGTTTTGTTTGTTGGGATGGCCAGCTTACGGTAAAGTGCCAATGAGCTGCAGGCCTTACTACAAGTTAATGGGTGATTTACATGTTGAAGAGGATTTAGTCTTCCTTGGGGACAAAATTGTTGTGCCAAAGACTCTGCAACCCTATGTGCTAAAGCTGCTGCATGAAGACCATTTTGGTGAAACAAAAACCAAGTCCCAAGGTCGCCAGTTATTCTATTGGCCAGCTATGTCCAATGACATTGTCCAGTTTA
This sequence comes from Medauroidea extradentata, assembly GCA_003012365.1. Classification (NCBI taxonomy): domain Eukaryota; kingdom Metazoa; phylum Arthropoda; class Insecta; order Phasmatodea; family Phasmatidae; genus Medauroidea; species Medauroidea extradentata. The sequence goes on along the minus strand of PNEQ01040423.1, from coordinate 18,840 downwards.
TTCAGCAATGTCCTGTTTGTGAGAAATTCCGCCCGGATAACTTCAAACAGCCCTTGTGGTCACATCCAGTACCGACATTACCCTATGAGACTGTTGGTGCAGATATCTTTGATTATGGTGGAAAAAGCTTTCTTTTGCTCGTTGACCAATATTCCGTAGGTTTAACTTTTAATTTGCAATAAGAGTACAATTCTATCTCGTCTTTTTACAATTTCGTAACTCACGACTTCAGAGTAGGCCTACAACATTTTCTTAAATTCTATATTTGCAGTTATTGTATTTACAGAGCAATGCTAGAAAACATTCTTTAAATTTTTTTATATTTCCGTACCTTCCACGTGTAGATTTTACTTTGCGAAACCTTTCTTAAATCGTTTTAAATATGTAATTAGTTTTTCTTTCCTTTCACGAATATTCTTACTAAGCGTACTGTTTCGACGCAACAAATTATTGTAGACTAGCCCTTGAGTAATTTATTTAATATAAAACCACAACGAAGCACCCATTTTCTTGTTTAAACAACCACGAACCACTAAACAAGATCAATATATCTATCAGAATTGGCATTCCGCCACCTGCTCGGCAGGCGGATTTATTTCGATTCTTCGGGTGCAGATTCCGGTGATAATTCCGCTATCGAGTGTTCAAAAATAGCTTTTCTTGATTCCGATACCGGAACATCATTCCTCTAGCGAAATAATTTCGACAGTTTCAAAAATTGGCCCCCTACCCCTGCAGGCACGAACATTGTGTATGATTCGCGACTGTGTTCCATGGTAGATCCCCTTTTGGTCGGGTCTACAGCTGCTGTATCGCGAGCGACTTTCCGCAATGTTTCTGGCTAGTTCTGCCACATTGCTGGCTAGACAGAAAGCTCATCGATTAAGAATTGAGATTACTTGTGCAAATTTCCCGTTACTATTTGGCGACAAACTAGATGTCACTGGACTGTACACACCCGGATGCACTCCGTGAAGTACAGTCTCTGCGTCTTGGTGTCTTTATGTGCCCATATTTCAGGATGGACTGTTCGCTATAAACTGAGCACTCAGCATAACTTCTAATTAATTAAACATATGTTTTATTCGATTGATAGATACTAACTTTTGAGTGTGTTGAAACGTTTACAATAGTTTTTAGTTACATGGAAGTTCTCATATTAAAAATAGTAAAGATGGCTGCAAAACGGGTGAAAGAAAACTTAATGCAGTGCTCACTTTATCGTGAATGGCCTATAGTGTGTACTTTATTGTTGGCCGTATACGAGGATTATTTGTTTAAACATCCGATAGGCTGGAAACACTGGAAATGTAAAATTCTTGTACTGTCAAAAAATACGCACCAGTGGCAGATGCAAGGAGGGGGGTGTGAATTGGGGAAATCTACCCCCCCCCCCAAGAGCCCAACCTTGTTTTAGAAATGATATATTTTTATTCAAACTATTGAAAATGCTGTAGGTGTTGTGAACTTTGCAATATATTCTAAGAAACTGACTGTAAACTCTTTGAAAATGTTCCAATTTGTGTCTGTCGTGTGTTAAACATTAACGTTCAAAATCTATTCAAAGTGCACAATTTTGCATCTTAAAATCAAAAATTTTTCGGGGGAGGACCCCCGGACCCCCCGCTTTAAATCGGCTAACCGGTGCTAGCAAAAATATATCGCCATCCCCCCCACCTCAACATCATTCTGGATCCGCCCCTGATACGTACATCTTCCAGCAACCGTACTTTTGGTCGTTGAATCTTTTTACCGGTGCAGTGGTGCGCCAGCTTTCCAGTATCCTCAGCAAAGAAAGTTGCTGTCACTGAACGTGTGTTTGGGTGAGAAGTGGGTAGATAATAGGGCTGTGTTAACGATTCGCTTGCTCTCGCTTCATGCGCTTCCCATCAAGAAACGAAATTGCAGTCACAACAGCAGATGCACCTCGTAGCGTACCACGTCCAAATAAATGAACTAAGTTCAATAGGCAGGCGGCAACATTCTTTACAGGGGATATTTTAAAGCTCGTGCATCGGTACAAGTATCTCAATCTGCGTGGTGATTATGTTATAATTACGGTAGCTGAAATATGTATGTATATTTAGGCAGTACAAGCATTTTACAATTCATTCCTTTTTTTACAGCTCATTGGAGGTTGGAAAAAATATCCTCGTATTATTGATTAAAACAGTCCTTAAAGGTGTTAAAGTGCGATAAAATCATAATTTTATGTTTTTATGAATTATTGTTAGTTTTATAGACTATACTTGTGAGTGCAGTTTCCTCTTACAAAACAATTTTAGCTTGCTTAGTTTTCTCATAACGGTGCGTCGATGTGAACATTTACTTGTAACGTTGTCATGCAAATAGTGAAAACCAGTCGATATACTTAATGAAATAATTCACTGTGAACTTACATCTACTGAGCTATGTAATAAAACAAAATACTCACAACGTAATATTTTGATTTTTTTAAAAAAGTCTCAGAAGTACAAATGAAATTGCAAATTCTACAATTTTTTTAAACATAAAAATAGTTCACGGGATTTTTAAAGGTTTTATTACGTAGCACAAGACATGTTATTTTCCTGTGAATTATTTCACTTACGTATGTAAAATGGTTTTCACTATTTGCATAGCAGCGTAACAAGCAAATTTTGATTTTGATGCAACTGTATGAAAAAACTACGAGAGCTAAAATTATTTTGTAAGCGGAAACTGTACTCACAAGTATCGTATACAAAACTGACAAAGTTTCGTAAAAATGTAAAATTATATTTTTATCGCACTTGAACACCCTTGAGAGGCCCTTTAATTTCTACTGCTTTTGCGATAATCATTTTTGTAAAGCAGGTTTCACACGACGCAATATACGCGCAATTTCCATGCTATCTGGTCATCTTGCATTGCAGATCAGACACAAAATTCTCCGAATTTTACGTGCAATGCAAGCGACGACGCAATCTCAGAGGATAGAACGTGCTCTATATTTTGGTGCAAGATCACGCAAGTTGCGTGGATAAAGTAACATGATAAGCTGTCTGGAACAGGCTTGTGGTGCTGATATGTAAACAAACACAGCAGTGATATCAAAATAGAGTGAACGAGTCAAAGTTTTACGTTTACTAGACGAATATAAGAAAAATCCGGTATTGTACAATACAAAGTTAGCGAATTATCATAAGCATATCCTGTAAAGGAATCCGGTGACTAATTTGTGTTACTGTTGGTGAATGAAGTGTCGTACAAATACATTTAGAAGAAATTCACACATAATATTAACATTTGTAAACTGAAAATAGCAGATCTGAATATGGTTGCAATTAGGCAAACGGGGAGAAAAAAGGGGCGGCGGAAGCCCCAAGTGCCACAGACACACGTTGTTATAGGCCTACAAATACCAATAATTGGCAGATATTACAAAATTTTTTAATTTCAGTGTTCTTGTACTAGAAACTATTAAATAACATAGTTGCGATCCATTCTCTTGTCCACACTCCTCGCAATTTTCTTCTTCTTCGTCAGACAACATTTCCATTAACAGGAAAGCACATATTGCCTTGCACTTATCCATCCATCTCAAATTAGTTTGGCGGGAAAGAAGCAGATTGTGTCTATATTGCTTTGTTGACTGCATTGTAAATTGCGTCGTGTAGAAGGGGGCCATGCAATGAGCGAAGAGATTTCAGTGCAATTATCACGCAACTCATTGCATGCAACGAGATGAGCAATGAGCAAATTGTATCGTGTGAAAGCTACTTAAGCTTAAACGAGATCAGATCTTGAACTCGGTTTGGCAGTTTTGTATAAAACGCTTTTTGCCGTGATATCTAATTTTTTAAAGCACGAAATCTTACGATGCCAACTAAAAAGTAAATTATTCATAATTTCGTTAATTACGTAATTAGCTTAAATCTTGCCTTGAAAAAATCAGCCAACACGGAGAAAAGGTTTTTAAACAAAACTGCCAGACAGATTTTGATATCTGCTCTCGTTTAAACATAAAAAATGTATGTCGCTAAGAAAGTATAAACTAGAGAGCATGGTGGTCTGAAGGCACGCCACAGAAACTGCCGGTCGACAGCAGAAGTCATGTAAGTATAGTAACTTGCAGTTCAGTCTGCTGTCAGATGACGCGATATTCGCAGACCCCTTCGTATCACTCATTATGCTGAATTATTCTTAATTTATTTCTGGCTCATTTACTTCAAAATATGACACTAGAGGCTTAAATGATTACAATACCTTCCATTACGCACGTAAAATTAGATTAAGTAAACCATAATTATGCATTATTTAAGACAGTGAAAATGTAATATAGTTATCCGTCACATTTATTGAAAACCGAATAGCAGTTGTGTAAACATTTTGTACAGAAATATGCACATAATCGTAATGTGTTGAGTGGCGTGTCGCGGTCATGTTCCAAGGCATGCAGTGATAAGCCTTACTTTGCCTGCACTCAACACTGAGTTGTTGGCACCATTACGCATGTAGCAGCAGGTACACTCTTCTTCCAGTGGCGTACCAGAGCCACGGTACAGCCGGTTCACTTAAAATCACCACTTCCCAACACTTATAATAATTTTTAACAGTGTATTTATCGGGGCTATATAAGTAAATTTTTGAGAGTTACGAAATGTTTACACTAGTTTTTAGTTACAGTGAAGTTTATTTATTTATAATAGTAAAGATGGCGGCCTAATGGTTCACAGAAAATCGTAAGTAGTGTTCAGTTTATTCTGAACAGCATATATACGCGTTCTGACATAATATACCTCGGTCTACACAACATGTCTTTATGGAATACGACCAGTAAGCACACTGGGACCACGTGCTGGAAGTGTATAAGCTTATATTGCGTGCCTTGGAACACGACCACCATACGCCACTGATAATTACATTGACTTTTTAGTTTGGAATCAATTCTGCCGAGATGAAATGCGTCTTCTTAGTTGTCCGGGAAGTCCAGATATGTGCAGAGCTTCGCTTGCAAGAAGTTTCTTCCAAAACGTCTCGGCGTGTGAGGGTAATGTCTCCTTAGAAATAGTGTTCTAAGAACGTTACTCGCGTGCATACTTATTTCAGGCCCTTAATTAATCTTAAAAGCTTATTTTCTTGCGGCTGGAAATGGTGGAAATGGGTGTTTAGCAGTCCTTGTTAGGTATGGCAACCTCAATGCAGAATTCTATAAAAAAATCCAAGGTAAATGGGTTTTACGTCTGTCGATAGCGAGGTTATTAGAGACTGTTACACATAACTTGACAGGACCCCGGGTACTCACGACTGCGAGTCCGGCGTGTTAACGTTGCACTACGCTGCTCTATGTTAAAGGGCCCACCCTAACTGCGCATTATATTTGTGCATCTGCGAAAAGAACGCTCTTCAAACAATGTCGCTATTATTACAGCAATTCGGCACGTTTATTAGAAACGTCATGTTCGGGCTTCTCAGAATGGCCAAAAATTGGTTTTCTACACTGCCGTATCTGGAAAAATAACAACCGGATTCGAAAAACACAACAATAGAAACGAGTGATAGACTTTGAACTATGCTGCCCACAAATAACCGCTGAAAGTCCCATAGGCTAAGCGGCTTGCATGGACAGGCGATAATTCTGTACATACGTCGGTCGCAATCTTACCGCTCCAGCGATTTTCAGCCTCACGCCCACAAACACAACCTATCTAGGGAGAACCCGTTTAAAATGCGTTGCAGCGTGTTCGTAAATACGTTCTTTACGAAACTATTCCACATATGCCCATTGTGTCAATGTACGAAAATAAAATACACTTCAAACGATGACGGAAGGGTAAGCATCATGTCGATTAGAATAATCATTTCGGAACCCCTCAAAGTGGCTAAAAACTGCTTTTTCAACCTGTTTTATATCTGAAAAACTACTGACAAGATTAGTGTGAAACTACTAAATAAACGTACAATGGACTGAGCTTAAAACTTCCCACCAATAAAAAGATGGAGTGACCACTGAAAATGTCAGGCGAGTGATTTACGGTACCACTGCACGCCGTTACAGTGTCTTGCGGTAGAGGCGATACCGCACCAGATGAGCCGGTCAACATCGCCCTTGGCGCCGTGTCTCACTCACACGAACACACGGCCAGTAAGCGGGCGTCTTAAGAGGGATTATGCACTGCCATCTTTAATGTATAGTATTTTTCTCGCTACGAGCATTCCTGGAGAAGTGTCAACATTTTGAAATTTTATGCTCTAAATGTTAGGCTACTGCATTTTTTGCATTGTTAGATACTTGCATATTATTTTGCATTGTCTTTGAATGTTTCTTGCAATGAAACAGAATAACGTACTTGTTACATCCTAACCGGATCGCGTCCAATATAAACCATTCGGTACTGCTGCACTGCCTACAACAACAACCTGTCTACACAACATCCAGTGTGTCCAACCTAACATGGTCCAAAATACCTTTACCATTCACATTCACACATACATAACGTATCTTTCATCTTGACTTGTTACATCACATAATCAGTCAGTCTACTGGGTGCCCGTCTGATTCTCCCAGAAGTTCGCCTTGCTGTTATGGCCTGCTGCTGTTGCGGGTGCTGATGTCCTTCTTCCACCTGCAGATCAAATCCTCTGAACGGCTCCTCATCTTCTTCTCCAGGTGTCATCTGCCATTGTGGTGTCCTTGCAGAATTCTCATTGCTTGCCCTAGCAGGCTCATTCTCTGCTGTTCCTGTAGACATGGTTCTCTTCCTGGTGCTCCTTCAATCACCTTGGTCCTCTTCTCTGGTCCTGAAGGTCCCACTCTCTTTATAAGCTGGTCAATGTAGTGTGTGCATGTCTGACCATTACCATCTGAAACTACATACGTTAATGGTCCTTCTGTTGCCTTTACCACACCTGGGCACCATTTCTTCCCTTCCTTACACAGCAGATAAAACACTTGGTCTCTCACTGCGAAAGTTCTCACCCGTTCCGCACATCTCCACTTTTGCTGGTTCTCGTGCTCCCTTGGCTTGATTTGGTCCAGTGTTGTGCGTAGTTCTCTACCCATCAGCATTTCTGCTGGACACCTGTTGGTGGCTGTACTTGGTGTAGTACGCAAAGCAAATAGCAAACGAGCCAATTTTGTCTGCCAGTCTCCCCTTAACTGTTTCTTTAATTAGCCCTTAATGGTCTGCACCATTCTCTCTGCCTGCCCATTGGTAGATGGATGGAATGGCGTTGTTCTAATCAATCGTATTCCATTTCTAGAAAGGAAAGTTTTCATCTCCTCCGACGTGAATGCTGTACCTTTGTCAGAGACCATACAATGGGGCAGGCCATGACAGCTGAATATATCTCTCAGTTCTCTAATGACAGATGCTGAGGTCATTGAGTTTACCTTTCTCACTTCTGGCCACTTTGAATAATAATCCACCACTATGAGGAACACTTGCCCTTGGAAAAGACCAAAATATCCATATGCACTTTCACCCAATGTTTTGTTTCTGGAACCCAAGTGCTGCCTTTCACTTGGCGGGGATTGGCCAACTGCTGCTGGAATTGCACACATTGACTGACTGTCCATTCAATATCGGTATCCATTTTGGGTCACCACATGTAGCTGCGAGCTAACGTTTTTGGACCTCACAATTCCATCATGGGCTGCATGGAGTACTTGCAGAAGCTGTGCTCTTAGAGATGATGGGATAATCACCCTATTCCCCCACAACCCACATCCTTTGTATACAGACAACTCATCCTTGCGCACCAAGTATGGGTGGAGCTCCGCTGGGACTTTGTCGTCTGTCCAACCCTGACACATACGATGTTTCACCTCAGCTAATATGGGGTTTTCTTCCGTTTCTCGTGCAATTTTATCAGCCTCCACAGGTTGCTCTGGCAGTGCTTCCAGCATCAAAACATCTCCAACCACTGGGACATTGAAATTCTCTGACTGCAAGGGCAACTTACTTAATGCATCAGCATGACTGATTTTGGTGCCTGCTCTGCACTCTAAGTGATAGTCAAACATGGCGAGCCAGAGACTCCAACGTAATAACCTAGGGGACAGTATATCTGTTGTCTGTCTGGATGGATCGAGCAGACATAGCAAGGGCTTGTGGTCACTGTTGGGAATTGTAATAATGTAGGTCTATTAAGATTAATCCTCAGTTTTATTTTGTAGTCTGCAAGTGTTTTTGTTGTTAACTGTTGTAACCTGATAAGTGAAAGTGTTTTGACTAGAATAGTATGAGTAAAAAGCATGGCCGCCGTGTGTATTGTTTTCTGTGGATGGTAAAATAGTCAATAGTTAAAACCCAGCAAAAGTATTCAGTTTGGTACTAAAATTATGTAAAATTGTGTTTTGGCCATATTAAAACTTAAAATTACAAAAGGTTATGGGCCCAGTTGCGTGCAAGAAATTGCAGTTGCGATAAAAAAAAGTATCAAGGTCGCGGAACGAGAAAGAAGATGGCTCATTCCGACATAAACGAACTTTAACTGGTGGAAAAACTAAAAGAACCTTGTGACTTTCAGTTGTGGAAGTTTAAAGTTAACATATTCTTCAAGTTACAAGGACTGTATGACATTGTGAGTGGAGAAACAAAGGAACCAGAGCGAGACAACAAGGAGTATGCTGAGTACATCAAAAAGGATGCCAAGGCACAAAAAATAATTTCCACGATCGAAAGAATTCCGCTGATGCACATCCTTACGTGTGAAAATGCGTCTAGCATGTTTAATAGGCTGTGTGATATTTATGAGAGGGATGCTTCGCAGCAAAAGTTCGACCTGATTCAAGAATTCTTTAGTTACAAATACTCGGCAGGGGTAGATTTGGCGACTCACGTAAGCAAGCTGAAAAACTTGGTGTTCAGGCTAAAGGTCCTGGGAAACGACGTTCCAGAACACATGTTAATTTCCAGGATCCTGACAACCTTGCCTGAAAGGTATGGCTACTTCATTAGTGCATGGGAATCCACTCCGGTGGAAAGTAAGACACTGGCAAATTTGACAACCAGACTGGTGGCGGAAGAAAAAAGGTGTGCTGAGTCAAAACCTGAAACTGATGTGGTGGCATTTAAAGCTGAAGTAAAGAAGTGCTACAAATGTGGCTCTGATAAACACTTAGCGGGGTTCCACAGGACCGGTGCAATTAACACGAGGCCAAGTGTTTCTGCTGTTAAGTGTTTCTCATGTCTAAAAACCGGACACATGGCTAGGGACTGTCCAAATAAAGTGAAGAACTGCAGCATATGTAAAAAGACCAACCATGAGGAAAAGGACTGTTTCTTCCGAAATAAGGCAATCCTGGCAGCTAATTGTGATGCTGTTGACACTGAATGGATCCTAGATTCAGGATCATCATGCCACATGACCCATGACAGAAGCCTGCTGGAGGATACAAGAGCAGTTAGGACGGACATAGGCCCTGCAAAAAATCTGTCAGTATGAATGCTGAGGGTGTAGGCAGAGTAGTAACAGCCTGCTGTGAGCTGAAAGAAGTACTGTATGTTTCTCAGCTACGTAAGAACATTTTGTCAGTGGGTTCAATCACGAGGAATGGGGGAGAAGAGAATTTTTCTAAGGGCGAAGTTACAGTAATTAAGTAAAATGAAGTGATGCTCAGAGGTAGAAGAGGTATAAATTGACTTTATGTAGTTACAATTGCCAAGGACCCGGTGCCTGAAGCTCTCGGGGCAGAAAGTAAAATCCAGAAATTACTTGGCATAGAAGACTGGGTCACATCAGTCAAGACCGTCTCAAAGCCGTATCAAAAGCTGTGGAAGGTATGAAATTGGTGAGTGAAGACATGAATCATGCAACCTGTGTAATATGCACTCAAGCAAAACAGACACGAGCTCCTTTCCAAAAGGAATGGATGCAAGTCAGTCGACCGCTGGAAATAATACACTCTGATCTGGTCGGGTCAATAACACCCCACAATTGGAACAAGTATATCATGATGTTCATCGATGGATTCACACATTTTGCTGAAATCTATCTCCTTGAATCAAATACTGAGGTTCCTGAACTGGTGATTCAGCATGTGAAAAGGATAGAAAGGCAGTGGGACTTTAAGGTTCACAAACTACGGACGGATAATGGCAAGGAATACGTGAACGAGAAGCTCAGAGCCTGGTCCAAGGCAGAAGGCATTGTTGCAGACACATCGGCGCCATATTCACCTCAGCATCAAGGAACGGCAGAACGATTTAACCGTACCATGTTGGACAAGGTCAGAGCACTGATGCTGGACTCCGGCGACCCAGAAGAACTGTGGAGTGAGGCTGCATGTACAGCAACCTACCTCATCAACAGAAGCCCCACAAAAGGACAGAGTGAAACCCCAGCTGAATTGTGGTATGGAAGAAAACCTGATGTTTCCAACCTAATAATATTTGGATGTGAAGCATATGCAAAAATAAATACACACCAGTTGAAATTGAAGCCGAGAAGTAAAAAGCTACTATTTGTGGGCTACACAGGAACAGGTTACTACCTGTGGGATGCAACGAGAAGGGAAATAGTAGTCAGAAGAGATGTGGTGTGCATAGAGGACTCAGGCACACATAGAGATGTAAGAGACTTTCTAGTAATGTTGCCAGTGTTAGAGGATGGACTTGGTGACACGGTGGACGAGTTGCAGCAGAAAATTGATGAGACAGCTGATGAAACATCAGTTTATGAAGAAAAGTCAGACAGTGAGGAATCATTTCACGGATTTGAAAATGTAAAAGAAACCGGTGGAGACGCTGTGAACGGACAGGGAAGAGTACACAGAAGGAACAGAAAGATCCCTGCGAAGTGGGTAGATTACATTATGTTGACGTATGAAGAAGCTCTCTCTTGCCCTGAAAGGAAACATTGGAAAGAGGCTGTTGAAGAAGAGAAGAGATCGCTGATTAAGAATGAAACGTGGACTGTTGAGGAAAAGGAAGAAGTACCTGCAGGACAGCGGATACTGACCAGTAAATGGGTCTTTAAGAAAAAAGAGGATGGGAAGTACAAGGCAAGATTGGTTGTACGAGGGTGTCAGCAAGTAAAGGTCATAGACTGTGGCGAAACCTACAGCCCAGTCTTGAACAGTGTAACTATGCGAGCTCTTCTGGGCATGGCTCAGAGTGAAGGGTATGTGGTGAGAACGTTCGACATCAAAACAGCGTTCTTATATGGCCATCTGGAAGAACCGGTATATATGTACCCGCCTAAGGGAGTGAACATCAGTGGTGTGTGTCGTCTCACAAAGTCGTTGTATGGTCTCAAACAAACTTCCGTGAGATGGAATAAATGAATTACCTATTTCCTGAAGTCTGCAGATATGTGTCAACTGAAATCTGAACACAGTGTGTTTAAAAATAATTATGGATCTGTTGTTCTGGGCTTGCATGTAGATGATGGTGTGGTGATTGGCAAGGATTGTGGTGCTGTTGGTAGTCTGCTAAAAGGACTTGGGAAGGAATTTGAAGTCAGTGTTCAGAAAAGCCCCACTAGATTTCTGGGAATGGAAATCACTAGAAATGAAAGTGGCCTTTTTCTCAACCAGACAGGGACTGTAACTCAACTCCTTGAAGACTACAACATGTCTGGAGCGAAGACTGCCCCGACTTCAGCGGTGGAGAAAAAGGGAGAAGTAAAGGGAAGAGAGAATAAGACCTTTCCTTACAGAGAGTTACTAGGGAGTCTCATGTATCTGTCCAACAAGACAAGGCCAGATATCGTGTATGTGGTGAACCGCTGAAGCATAAGTGTCGAGAACCCAACCGAAGAGGACATAGTTTCGATCAAGCGGATTATGAGGTACCTACGAGGCACTGGAAACCTGGGAATAAAATTTAAACATGATAGCTCTGTCAAAGAACTGGTAGGATTCTGTGATGCTGACTTTGCTGGGGACCTGGAATCTAGAAGGAGCACCACAGGATATGTCATCTTCTACTGTGGAGGCCCCATCGCCTGGTGCGCCAGGAAGCAGCCCGTGGTCGCTGTTTCCATGGCAGAAGCGGAGTACATAGCGGCAGCTGAGTGTACAAAAGAACTAATGTACACAAAAGCGGTTCTGGAGGAGATCCTGGGCGACGAGGTGACAGCAGAACTGCATGTGGATAACCAAAGTACACTAAGTTTAATTAATAATGGGGTATTGAACCGCAGGTCGAAACACATTGACGTGTGTTTCCGCGATGTACACGAGAAGGTAAGCGAGGGCCTTGTGAAAGTACGCTACTGTCCCAGTGAGAGACAGACAGCAGACATCTTCACAAAGCCGTTGCCAAGTGTTAAATTTAGAGAACATGCGAGTGAAATAATGTCCTGAGAACTTCATAGAGACTCTGAAAACTGAGAATTAAGGGGGAGTGTTGGGAATTGTAATAATGTAGGTCTATAAAGATTAATCCTCAGTTTTGTTTTGTAGTCTTTAAGTGTTTTTGTTGTTAACTGTTGTAACCTGATAAGTGAAAGTGTTTTGACTAGAGTAGTATGAGTAAAAAGCATGGCAGCTGTGTGTATTGTTTTCTGTGGATGGTAAAATAGTTAATGTAAAAACATGGCAAAAGTATTCAGTTTGGTACTAAAATTATGTAAAATTGTGTTTTGGCCATAACAAAACTTAAAATTACAACAGTCACTAACAATTGTAAAATGTTGTGCCGTCACATACTGCCTGAATTTAGTTACTCCAAACATAATGGCTAAAGCCTCTTTATCTAGTTGGAAATAGTTCCTTTCATGCTTAAGGTGGGGTCTCACGACAATATTTTACATGAGAAAAACGTACGATTTAATTCTATTGTAGGTTGTAGATGGAGTATCGGAACAACGTAATATTTTAACTCTGAACAGACAAAGGTCCTGAAATTCACGCTATAAGCTTATTTTAATCCTAGTACTGATGAAACAATTATAAAAAAATGGAGAAATTCGTAATTTTCCAAATACTAGGTATAATTTTCTTTTCTTACAGCGTGAATTCTACGGACGTATATATACATTTGTACATATATCGCCAGCCATTTAGTCACGAAAACTGAAGTGAATTCTTTTACGTTGTTACGCGTTACGGCACTAGAAAGCGCGCCGGAATGATGTTCCCCCACCACCGCGAGTTCCTTCCCCTACTTCGAGCGCATCTACGGAGACTGTCGGACCACCCTCCTCCCTCCCTGGCCGAATGTACACGAAGAAACACACGCGGTTTGCCGAACCTTGCTTCCTCTCATCCTCTCGTTCTTGCTCTCGTGTTTATGTCAAAACCACGCAACTGTAACTCACTGATGAAAGAACGTGCGTGCATTCGGTCAGCCTCTTTGAAAAAATTGACTCATGCTCATCAACAACGATATAGTCGTGTACATTCGTGAGGGAAAATAAAACATTTTTGTTTGGTAAAATAATGTGTGAATAGGGGCACCTGTTTTTGGCGAAAGGGTTTTTGCCCCAGTTAGTTTCAACGCCACACGTGCACATCTGCAGTTCTGCTTCGTGGTTATTGGCTGCGTGCCTTTGTGCAGGGACGTTTTACATTCTACCTTGCAAGTCAGAACAAGGTTACTGCGACACCACACGTCTGTGATTTGCGGGTAGAACCACAGACGTGCAGTATGTAGTTGTAAACACCTAGTCAGTGACATGAACACGAGCTCAAGTGTTATGCAATATAACCAGGCACACAATCTTTTCGCGAAATGCAGGTGTGTCTATGTATTAAAGTAATTCTTGTTAGCGACTCTGTTTCGGATCGATAGATGTTTGTATGATGTTCGTGGAGTATAATTTTTACGCACGCACACCGACATAATTCATGTGAAAACTGCGTGGCACTGCGAAAAGTAACGTATAACCAACATAATGAAACATTTATAAAGTACTCGTATATTCAGGTCTAGTGTATTTGTGTGTGTGGCGTATTTCTTACGTCACGCTTGATGCCTTGGCACATATTTTATACTCGCTTGTGAAACGTAATCGGAACGGGAATTGTCGATAAAACTGTGTAGAATGCGTTATATAATGGAAATACTAATACGATACTCTCTGCATTCTTATTTTATCAGGAGTGATAAGTGGATTCCACTTCGTGTGCTTAAAAAATTCTATTCGCGTACGCTGTAGTTAGAAGTTGGAATGTCGGAGTGAATTTAACTTTTACCTAGCCAAGATACCCAGTTTGACATAAATAAATATTTACCCTTACAATGAAGAACAACCGTTAAAAAAGCTGCAAAGTTTAGAAACAAAGGTATGACTATTGACATTGAGCACAGCGTTTCAAAGCTGAGAAAAGACATTTTGAATGGACATCATCACGTATTTGGAGATCATAGCATTTGCGCAGAACGTGGTTACTTCTGTGATAGCACAAGCAAATAAGAATCCAGTATACATAGTTAGTGACCTAATCGCCATTGGACTTTTTGCTTAAATCATGTTAGCAGTAAAACATCTCACATTGAATACCCGTAGCCTACTGCACTGCATGAACAACAATGCTGCCGAGCATTACAACACAGCGGTAGCTAAGTACAGTGGAGGTAAAAGAATCAACTTTTCGACAGAAAACAGCTACAAGACCAGATGTCTTGGAGCGGTATTACAACACGACACTCACATAAAAAAAATTTGTAAAATTTACAAGAATACTCTTTGTACTTTTACAAGTCCTTGTAAAAGTACAAAGAATATCCTAGTAAAATCATTAGTTTATGACTTTACAAAGGTAAACTTTGTAATACTACAAAGGAAATCCTTGTACCTATGCCGACAGTTCCTGCACTGTAAATTATTTTGTAAAAATATGACAAGGCACTCTTCGTAGTTGTACAAACTTTTGTAAATGTTGGAAATATTCCTTGTAAAATTATTAGTTTATAACGTTAAAAGGATTTTGTTTGCAAAAAAACTTAGAATAAAATGTGTAGCTTACAAAAATCTTAAGTTCGCCGGAAATTACTTATGCAAAGATCACAATCTCTGAAAAGTATTTTCTGGAATAAAGTGAATATTTATATTAATTGCGTGGTTTAAAAGGAAGAATTATTACTGAACTTTACATTGAATGTATACAAATAAATAAATACCAACTAATATGTAAGTCACGGTGGCCTGGGGGTAAGATGCGTAGATTCTGAGTCTGGGGAGAGTGGTTCAACACTAAGCACCTATCGAGATTTTGTTTTTTGTTTCAAAATAATCTCTTGTCTACGTCCTTTATTCATAAGTTATTTGATAAATAAGTTCAGTGTAATGTATGAAGTACAATGAACACTTAAATGTATTTTTTCCCCTTATTGAAAGTACAGCCCCAAGGCTAGTCCTTGTAATTTTAAAAACATATACTTTGTATTCTATTACAAGGGTAACCATTGTACTTTTACAAGGAATTTCTTTGGCAACTGGGTTTTCAAGGCTTTTCTTTGTAAAAGTACAAAATTTTTTTTACAGTGTGGGACCGCTCACTATACAATACAATAAATTTTATGGCAGAAGTCCTGGCATGTTCTGCAAGAAAGCCCAGCTAAAAAGAAAATACAAGGCTGATTACAAAATACACGCAAATAATAAAACGAAAAAATGTTACAAGAAAAGAAGTTGTTCTCGGGCTCGAAAAGTGAAGACAAATTTTATGGGCCTAATGCACAACGACCATAGACATACAGCAAGATGACAATGAAAGAGAGCAGTTGGCCTTCGTTTATTCTCTAAAAAGAACTGACTGAGGAGCAAAGAAAACAGTTAGAACGTCTAACTATTCTTCAAAGTGGAAGTGGGATGTGGATACAAGAGCGTAGGAAGTTGTTAACTGCGTTACATTTTGGTTCAGTATGTAAGCGCCGTGCAACGACCAAATGTAACGCATTAGTGAAGAGGGTAATGTACGGGAACTCTTTACAGACAGAAGCTATTCTGTATGGACGAGAAAGCGAACAGATTGCAATAGAAAACAGCAGGCTTGTTTAGGGAGAACCATTAACCCGCGTGGTTTATTTGCAAATGAAGAGTTGGAGTTTTTAGCTGCCACTCCCGACTGACTTCCTGGTGATGGAGCTATAGTTGAAGTGAAGTGACCTTTATCTGCTACAGTCTTACTCCCAGTAGATGCTACAGCACAGGGAAGGATAAAATCATTAAAGAATGCAAATGGGACAAGCTGGTTCGTTTTTATATGACATGTTTGTTGCCCGAAATCGTAGATCCTAGACATACAAGGTCAATGGAAATAAGAAACCCTGATTACATAATGGTTGTTAGAAATAAATAAATAAATTTATTTATGAAAGTGAAAGCACTATTGGTAAAGCAGAAAACTCAAAGTGACCATTAAAACTTTTCTTGATTAATGTAGGTTGTCGCCAAACGATGGAGGTCCAAGTCGCATGTACACTGAAATAAGAGCATAGGGACAACAAAACAGTTTGGTTGTCGGTACTACTCTGGACAGTTCCTTCAACAATATGTTTTGTAGATGTTACCATCTGGTTTGTAATAGCAACTAGGCTCTTTGTTTCTTCTACAAATCAGATTGTTGAAGGAACTGTCCAGAGTAGTACCGACAACCAAACTGTTTTGTTGTCCCTATTTTAACACAAGTATCGTACCTACAACTATACTTTTTTTTTTTCAGCGTAACCCAATGGAAATACATATATATTTTTGCTCACGTGCATTAATTTTAAGTATTTTCTTCTGATGTAGAAGGCATTTTTGTCAACTGCGTTGTATTTTTACACATTAGACAGTATTTCTTTTTTTTTTCCAGAAAAATCGTAAACGACAGTTTGCTAAGTGACTGACTAGGCCTAATATGAAATCGGAATGTTGTTATTGCTATACCAAGTGCTAGACATGACCTGGAAACATTGTGTGATGTGCGTTGTATTGTAAGTGATAGTCTTTTCGTGCTTCCATAGATTTTTGTATGTTATACTCTACTACTGCATTATATTTAGTTAATTGTATCGTTTTATATGACTTAGATTGATATTTTGTTTGAATATAAAAAAAATGTATCTGTGGACGTTTGTTAAAATCTGCAGCAAATACAAGTATTGTTTTAAATGTAAACGTGTACATAGATTCAGTTTTCCCCCTTAGTAAACAACTTGTAGCAGACGTTATAAAATACATAAATATAGACATTTTCGGCACACTGATTAATTCATTAAAACACGTCTTGTGGCGAAAAAATGTTAGTAAATGTACACTATTAAAAGTATGTTTTGTACTAATATTTAAAATTATAAATGAGAAAAAATAAATGCCAAAAATTACATACTTTTTTTGTAAGATATTAATGTTGTGAAATGATCACGCATGGTATAGTCATTGAATAACATAACGATTTTGGTGTCTTGTTTTTTTTATTTATCTGTATGATTCCATCCTTGTAGACGTTTTTACAAAATTTGCCATTAATTTAAACCATTGTGTCTGTGTTAGTTTAAGTTGTAGTTGATGTAATGTGTATAGTTTCTTTCATAAACAGGACAATTTAACTCATTCTATGTGTAGGTTGTTGGAATGATTGTTTTCTTTGATTATGTGCAATGTTAAAATGTAGAATGGGCCGTAAATAGGTTTGGTTGAGTATTGTGGAAATAAATATTTTTGTAGACCTAAAACTTTATGATTATTTGGATCTTCGCATGTCTATACTACAAAATTGCTTCCTTCCTTGGTGTGAATTCAACACACAAGTCGCACAAGTTGCAAGGTACAATGAAGTATGTTGATTATACAGCACCAAAGATGTATGCAGCAGTGTGTGTATGCTTATATCAGCTATAGATGTAAAAATAACTTCATTTATTACCGCAATGAGAAATTTGGTGTGACGGCTTTATTTAAATGTAAATTTTTGTTTAGTTACACAATAAATATATTATACGATTATGGTAAAGTAAACATAGCTATGACTCCCACCTGTAAACAAGCACGCAAAAAATACGTAAGCAGTCTACTTGTAGTACCTTACAGTACATGGCCTTATACGTTTTTACAGTACAAACTCATAAGTGCAGTGATACAAGTTATGTTAACTTAGGATGGCTAAAATTCGGTTCAAGTAAATTATGTTTTCAAGTATTCACACGTATTATTTGTATCATAAAATACGTTACTTGCACAAACTTTATAATGATGGAAGTTCATTATTATCCTTCTGTGCTACCATATTTCCAAAAATATTTTCTTATTAGTTCGCTAGAAACAGATTATTTAAAGTATGCAGGTTTAAAACCTTCCCTCGCTTCCCTTTTTACTTACTGACAACAATCCACTGGCTGAAAGAAGAAAAATCTGTAGAATAACACTGACTTTTAAACTTGAAATAAAATACTAAATCTAAGATGATAACTTTTATGAGTGGCAGAAAATTTCTCATGTACTTTTACCAGTATGTATAATGTATTTGTAAACGATTCTGTACTAACACATCACTATTTAATTTCTTATCACAAATACCAGTTCGTAATTGTACTATGCGGGAATGCTGAAAATAACGAAAATTGTTTCTCAACAAGATTGTATGTAGCAAAGTGCTAATATGTTTAGTCTCGAACCTATTATAGTATTTGGCTATAGAAATATTAGTTTTAGTAAGCTAATTATGATACTTATGTACTAAATTATTTTCTTTAACACTTTCTTTTCACTTTATATTGTTTTTGAGATTACTTGTATTTGTCTGAAGAGCATAATTGCAAAACAAGTTATATCCACTTTAAATCCTTTTCGATGTAATAGTAGCAGTGTATTGCCTAAGACCTAATACATAATTTTGCAGTTACGTTTGAAGCAAAACAAGTCATGTGCCTGTTGTTACCAAGCTAAACATAATGGTGTTTGGTGCAGATAGAGTTATATCCATATTTATGTTTGCTGCAA
>PNEQ01040422.1:0-19391 GCA_003012365.1 Medauroidea extradentata | reverse complement strand
GTCCAGCGACGCGCGGACTTTCTCTCCAGCGGCGGCGCCTGGAACAATGGCACGTGTCCAGGCAGATGTGTAAGTGGGGGGGGGGGGGTGAATTAAGACGCTCGTCCCGCGCCGAAGACCGGACCTCACGAGGGAAAGTTGAGAGCGCCACCTTGTGTCCCGGGCGCTTGTTTTTTTTTTCCTTATAATATATATTTTTTTTTTTTTTAATCCTAGACGATGTCGTGCATATCGTAAAATCCGTAACATATAAGTCTTTCAATTCGTTTTTATTATGAATCCTAATTCCTCCAAAACAGAAGTAAAAGTTTAAATTTTGTCTAGTCATCGACTGAAACGAAACTTAATTAAGTCATTACTATTAGCCGAAAGTATATTATGTTTGGTTTTGAAAACAGGCTGCACAGTAAAAAAAAAACTATTTTCCAGACAGCTACATAACAGTTTTACGATATTTGCTGAGTTTTGGATTTGAAAAATAATATTTACCAAGAGAGCGTAAATCGGAACTGGAGGACAGTACGAAAGATTATTGGAACTAAAGGAACTATATCACAGATATCACCGTAGAATTTATCACTGAAAAAAGAGTATAGTTGTAAGTAGCATACTTGTGGTAAAATGTTGACAACAAAACAGTTTGGTTGTCGGTTATATGTGAAATGTTCCTTCAACAATCTGTTTTGTAGGAGAAACAAAGATGGTAACTTCTACAAAACCGATTGTTGAAGGAACTGTCCAGAGTAGTACCAACAACCAAACCTAGTTTGTTGTCCTTTTTTTTAACACATGTATGGTAACTTCAATATTACTTTTTTCTCAGTATTAATAACCACTCCTAACTAAAACTAAACCTACGTGAGACTCAGTGCCTCTTAGACTTTCTAACCCACGTGTTAAAATTGTTTTTCCAGCATTGGCTTATTGCAACGGCGCCTTTCGTCATATATGTTGCCATTTAATTGGCGAATGCCCAAAACCAGTTACTTCAAAAGCATTTTAATCCTGACGCAGCGGGTTGTCATTAATCAAGAAAGCCACGTAATGAATTAATTGTAGGACATAAATCTTTTGCGCATTTTCCGTGTCAAAGAGTTCTGCTGGTTGCATTTTTTTTTTTTTTTTTTTTACAAATGAGTCTACTTTGGAAGATAAATTTAATAAAATCGAAGCAAATCACCGATCCGTATCGAAGCAATTGGGCTTGTAATGCAAATCATTTATTTGGGTGTGAATTTTTATCACTCATTGATTATAAGTGTGCGCGTGTGTGTGTGTTCGCATGTTTAATGGACAATAAATTCGTGGGAATTAAGTAAAAACAGTTTTATGCTTCCTCCATAGCAAACAGCTGCGCATCATTTTATTTACTGAACTCTCACGGGATGCACTGAACTGTATTTATTGTATCATACTAAGCATTTATGTGGGAAATAATCACAAATTCATTTTTTTTCTGTAAAAGCACAAAGCAAAATTTTTCAAAACGTTTTCATGAAGTATGTAAATTTAATATTTTTATCAAGTACGGTGAAATTTACGGTAGTTAGAGTGAGTGAGAGTGTATACAGAAACAAACACATTATTAGCTCACCACGCGAATCGTGGGCTAAATTGGAGAAGAATATGTTAGTGGCAAAATGTTGTACGATGACATTTTACATGCGCAATGTGGCAACACAGCTCTGCAGTTAGTCCTCTCTTGTGCTCTACAGATATCTTACTTATGTAACTACTGCTGTTGTGTCCTGCATATTGTAGGTACAGGTTAAAATCCCAAGTAATCCAAACATGATTCTACATTTACGTGACGTAACATACATAAAATGATACCTGGACGTGGAGCACAAGAGAGGACTTTCTCCGTGCAGTGTCGCCACATTGCGCACGTAAAATGTCGTGCAACATTTTGCCGCTTAAGTCTCGTCTCCAATATACACCAGGGTTCGCATCGTGTGCTTATTATGCGTTTTTTGTGGACATCCTGTATATAATATGTATTTTTAACACAGATGAGTTTTAAATGTACAGTACTTCACATTCGTAAGGCTTACAATAAGGCTTTCTGTGCCCGCATTGGCAGGCGCTCGAGTGACAGAAGAGGCGTTGGGACAGGGAGCATCTCGTCTCACCACTGTCACTGCCCTCAAGAGTCCCAGGCTTGGGTCTGTGACCGCAGTCAGGGAAATTTTGGTCGCTGATGGTTCACTTATAAGTTTCTACTGACTGGTTAAAAAAAAACACAATCTGTTGCTAAACGCCCTGTAAACCGACATAAACGTATGTTCGACCGTGGAATTCGGTAACCGAAATAATTAATATAAGTTCCTACTGACAGGCCAAAATCGAAAATAATTAAAACAATTATATAAAGATGACAGGAGACTAATTCAGCATTATGTAACATATCTCACGATTTGTAAACTCTCATATTTTTAATGTAACAGACTTTGTTTAATCTTCTTTATTAATATCTTTTGTAATTTATCACGTAAGTTTTTATGTATCTTATTGCTTCTTATAATCATTGTGTTTTTTATAACTGTATGTAGTCAACAATATGCACGACAAATTGTAAAACGGCCGTGGTGCTGAATTTTGCTTGTGTTAAAATAAATAAATAAATTCCAGCTATACCAGATGAGCTGTATCTGGCTTCTCGAGCCACTCTCACTGCTCCACATTTAGAGCCTAATACTAGAGGGACAGTGCGTTAAAAAAAAGGCAAGAATGCAAACGTCTATTTTTCAATGTCGTCCACTTAAATGAGCCTGTTATAGAAGAAAGGATGATCAGAAAGTATGCCTGTGTGAGAAGCGATAGCCTAAGGTCGTTCTTCCTATGATGGAGTTCAACTTCGTCCTACGGTGATACTCGGTGTTCGCGATCACAGTGGTGCAGTTCAAAGCCGAGATGTCACTAACGTGCTGTCATTTCAGGAGCACAACTTTATTACACCGTGCCGAAGAATATAAAACGTTGCAAAGCTACTTGATGTTCCTTCCCGGAATCCTGACGCGAGCAAACATAGGGATTTACGTTTCAAATTATTATCATCAGGGAGTCAGTCAGCTTTCAAGATACCCTAACCAGGGGTGACTTTGGGACTTTACACGAAACTATGATTCGAATGAATGGTGGCCCTGAATAGAGAAATTGTCTTGCAATAAATTCCGAATAATAAATATCCACGTGGCATTTCATTAATATTTACTCACAGTTGACAGTTATAGAAAATAAAAATAGTAACTTATGAAAGCGTCTCTAAGGGCCGTATCTATAGACCTCTTTCGAATGTCAACCAACTGCCCACCAATGCTTTCTCTATGGGGATAGCAGTTGGTTGTCATTCGAAAGAGGTTTATAATATCGACCCTAAGTCACTCCCGTTTATGGTATCGCTTTCAGAGACTTATTATTTTCTGCATTGAGA
The DNA here is from genome assembly GCA_003012365.1 of Medauroidea extradentata. Taxonomy (NCBI): domain Eukaryota; kingdom Metazoa; phylum Arthropoda; class Insecta; order Phasmatodea; family Phasmatidae; genus Medauroidea; species Medauroidea extradentata. Next base: position 15,958 of record PNEQ01040422.1, on the reverse strand, counting down.
CTAGGAAAATATTCTCGCAGGCGTAAAAAGTGAGGAAAAAGTAGAATGTTTTCGAGTGGTTTTTACTTAAGAACGAAAATACTTATTTGTTCATAGTTTTCAGGGGTTAAAAAAAAAAAAAAAAAAAAAAAGCCTAAATGAGCCTACAGAAATATGGACTATGCATTCATAAAAATTTGACAGAATTTTAAGCCACACCTAATACAATTTAACATGTAAATCCATGGCCTAGTTCACCAGCTATATTATATATTTTTTTCCCTAATTTGAATTTAGGTCTCCGTCCAAGTTCCTCGTTCACGTCCATTTACGTTGAATGACCAAAAAAAATACATATGGCCTACACAGCCGTTGTTGACGTTTGTAAGTCACGCGAGGAACTGTTTGTCATAATTATCTCTAGCGTGGAGTTCTTAGATAATTACAGAAACTGTTTATAATTGCTGCTGTGGAAAGCGTCGTTTTCGTGAGTGAGACGTCAGGACTCTTACACACATTCCAGCGTCTTTCTTGGCGGGAAGTTCAAATGTCGCGTCAATTTCGAAAGCTACACGATCTTACAAATGTTTGAAATGAAATTTAGCCTGTGTATAAATTAAAACGTTTATTTTACAGATGTATATGCGCGTGTTGTTTATTTCTAATTTACCGCCATCTTCCTACTCACAAAAATTGCTTTTGTGGTGAACACAAAATATTTTGTCAATATGGACTTATTCAAAATATTTTTGTAGTGGTTACAACTTTTTTTGCAGTCACTGCAGAATTTTACTGGGAGTAACAACAAATTTGTGTGGTTACAACAACAAGATTTTGTGAGATTCATATTGCCAAAGTATTATGTAGTGGCCACACAGCTTTTTTTTGTGTAACTTATTTGAACGTTGGGGAAGTTCGTCTCCTCGTCAGAATGGGAGCGTATTTGGGTCGGATGTAGGAACTATGTCCGAGGAAGAAAGATTACTTTGGCATGTTGCCTTACAACACGCGAAGACACTTCGTTCAGACGGATGTAACAACAAATAAGTAAGACGAACGGCCGCCATAAATCAGGCACAAGAAGTTGTAATGGAACCGAATGTAGTACTTGCGCAAGAGGGCACAGAAAAAAACGTGAAGTGAAAGTGAGACACAATTTACGAAGTAAATAGCTGGTGATGAAAGAACGAGAGAAAAGAAATAGAGAGAGAAAGAGAGTAACTGTGATTCGAGGAACTCGAAGTAAACTGAAACTTTGGATCTGGGTGTCGGAGAATACAATTTTTCGAGTTAAGCTGGGATCACAATTAAAATCTTTAAAGCAAGCATCATCGAACATAATATCGTATTCACGAGAACTAACCCAAATACACTATAAACAAGGGGCCGCAGTGGCCGAATCGTCAGGCCATTCTCCTCCCACCAAGGCGATCGGGGTTCGATTCCCGGCCGGGTCTGTCACCGGCTTTTCACGTGTGTGAATCGTGCCGGACGATGCCGCTGGTCGGCGGGTTTTCTCGGTGATCTCCCGTTTCCCCCACCTTGTCATTCCGGCGCTGCTCCTTGCTTACATCATGTAATTCCTCACCAGCGTTAAGGACCTCGATGTTAAGACCTGACCAAAGTCTCTCACTCTCACTACACTATAAACATACTCGACAATTCGTGTAAGTCTACAAGAATGCTGATTATTACGGACCTGCAAATTTTGAGTTATCTGACAACAGACTGGACTCCAACTTAATATCGTCAGGTTAGTGCAAGAACTGGGTAACTTAAATTTTCCAAGACAAAGTTACCTGCAGATGTGTACACCACCCTTACGGTTGTTCCTTTTAATATGTATACATTTATAAATGTGTTAATTAGGAGTAGTGATGCAACAGAAATTTGCATTAAAAAAATAACTATTTGTATGACAAAAGCAATTTTCAGTGTTATAGTTAGATATCTCCAGCTACCTAGTTACCTAGTTGTAGCATTAAGCCGACGATATGTTCTTATCTGACTTCCTGTTGTTGGCAGACAATTTGTGTGGCGCGCCCTAAGAACTTTCTCAGCCAGTGATTACGGCTAAGGTCAACTGTACAATACTCATTATCCTGAAATGCGGAGACACTAAGGTATGACGGCATGGAACAAATAAAATGACGGAATTTGGTCGGGTGGGTACAGGCCAGTGAATTCTATTCTGTCGCCAAAAATGTTACATTTGTATGCCTCTACTGACTGTTTCCTTATAAAGCCAACAGATTACATCGCACTACATTTTATCGACTTCAGATTTACACTGCCGATATGGCAAGGTGCAGGGATCTACTATCCTTGACGAATAGCCAGTTTTCGTTATCACAACCCGAAACAATGCAACAAACAAAACCAGCAGTCTGCCAGGCGCGAAAATAAAGTATAGAGGAGAAACGTAACTACTTTAACTTAGAAAATATTCCCCAAAATGTTCAGTTCACTCCACCAGTTTATTTTTCGCGCAGTCCTTTTGTTACTATCATTGGTCTCTCCGGCGGTAGTCTCTATTGTATTTGACTTAACTTAACTCTCGATGTTTTAAAACATTTTGCTAGGACCAGGAAATTTTCGCGAATTCAATTATCTACATGCTAGAATCAATTATTCTATGCATACTCAAGCCCCAAATTATTTGTCCATTAGCCGCTACTTAACGGAACAGCAAACAAAAGGCGGGGCTTGAGTATGTATAGGACAATGAATCCTAGCATGCATGTCATTGAATTAGCGAAATTTTCTAGTCCCTACATATTGTTAGAGCCAAGATTTTGTGGAGAAAAGATTTTTTCCGCCAATTGGTTTCAATGCCTTGTGCGCACATCTGCAGCTCTGATTCACCGTCAGCTCTTCTGTAGTGCGGTTCTACCGTCAAATAAATCACATTCATATCATGATCTTCGAATAATTATTACAATGTTTCGGTATTACAAATAAATAGGGCCCGGTAGTTTGCGCGAAAATATTTTTGCCCCACTTTGTTTTAGTGCCTTACGCGCACACCAACAGCTAAACTTCATGATTATTGGCAGAGTGTTTTTGTGCAGAGTTTTTATTCATTTGAATGTGCCAATCAGTACATGGATAACTGTGACGTGACACGTCCGTGATTTGCTGGTTTAACCTCAAGACGCTGGGTGTAACGTCATCCAATCACTGGCCACAAAGCAGAGATGCAGGTGTGCACGTAAGGCACAGAACAAAGTGATGCAAAAATGTTTTCACGAAAACTACCTGGCCCTACAAATAGAACTGGTGTTTTTTTTACATATACAATTGCGAGAGAATGCTGCCGTGTTGCAGATAAACCCCACAGTAAAAAAAATAAAAGCAAATAAAGAAAAGCCAGTGTTATTGGCTGTCAGCAAACATGTTATATAGACAATTACGAGAAGGAATACACAGTCGTATATTTCCGGAATTATCTGTATGTTTGATGTTTGTTCACAACAGTTAACAATTACTGTTTTTTATTTGCTTTTATTTTTACTGTGGGGATTATCATCAACACGTCAGCATTCACTCTCAACAACATATGCAAAAAAAAAGCAGTTTAGTTTGTACAGACCACGGTCGTAGAAGTTCAGGTCTGGACACTCGCCTATCCGCCAATGGTATGGAGTTGATTCTTCTATGACTGAAAGCGCCACTAGCAATGAAGTGTTGTTTTTAACATAGCAATATAGGGTCGTACTACCAATCTCCTAGCAGCTCCGCATGAGTTTGCTCCTTGAAGTCCCATTTACACAATGTTAAAACAATCCCAGAGTGCCGTCCCATTTACACAATGTTAAAACAATCCCAGAGTGCCAGTGGCGCCAATCAGTCATAACGGGGTCAATTATCAACTCCAGTATCCAGACCTGTTCCTCTATGGCCGTGGTACAGACAGATGATGCCACAAAAGAACCTTATTCTGATTGGTGAAGTCAAATGCGAGACGTGCCTGAACAAAGACACGCTGCTAATAGACATGAAGCAGAGCGGCAGATGTGCACTAAGCCAGTGAAACAAACTGGGACAAAATTCTATTCGCGAAATGTTCATGGCTAGGGCCACGATTTTGTCACGGAAATATTTCTGCCCCAGTTTGTTTCAGTGGCTTAGTGCACATCTGCCGCTCTGCTTCACGTTTATTGGCAGGGTGCCTTTCTTCAGGCACGTCTCGCATTTTACTGCACCAAAGATGTTAGAAGGGTCCAGATGGAGCATGTCGCCGGGAATTGTAACCAAACAAACGCTTGACGTGGCTGGTATCAATATGGCCGACTAATTAAAAAATTGAGGAAATATTAGTTAGGAGGTGTGTAAACAGGGCTAAAATATATGTTTTCAACCTAAAACATCAATTAAAGAGATGGTGAAGAATGAAAATCTTCTATGTCAAATTTTTTTTAATGTCACAGGAAAGAGAAAAAAACTGTTTATTTTGTACGGAGCACATCTACAGCTGTAATCTTGATATAACATATTCTGTTCAAATTTTATTTACTATGTTCACTATGTCAAACATACTTCGTCATATTTTCCGTGCAGTAACATTTTAAAAAATCTGAAAATTTACATAGAAGATTTCCATTCTTCACCATCGATAATTCATTAATTTACCATAAAAATACCAGTCTGATATGTACTTTTGAGGTTAAAGCAGTATTGCGGCTGGCAAATTTGGTGACTACCTCCCCCCCCCCCCCGTCTTGACTTCACGCCCCTCGTCATAATTCAGACCTTATGCTACCCCTGTGGACTGCGCCAATCATAATAAGGATATTGTGACTACTGCGTACTGCTATGGTTTGCCAGTAGATACCCAAGACAAGCGAGAGTCACAACACTCAATCACTGACCGCGAAGAACTGCACATAAGGCCTTCAAACCAAGTGGTGCAGAAATATTTTCTCCCTAAAACAGTGGCGCTATACATGGTCTTACGAGGGCGTAGTACATAATTCAACGCTGAAAGTATTAATCTGTAACTGTAAGTTTCTTGAAGCTAATTTGCGAAAATTAAACAATAGCAATCATAGACAATTGTTTTAGCCAACGTTTTAAACGAAATTGTTTCCAGTGTTACGAACTTCTGAGGCACAATATCTGACGTCGGAACCTCGCTCATTTAACTGCGGCGCAAGAGAACACGCGCAACGAATTTGTATTTTCGGATAAATATTTACTCATAAAGTTGGGAAATACCATTATCTAGGATTGCCATCGAGTATTTCATCCATATCGGCTTCTAAAAAAAAAAACGTAGAAATCAATTGATGACTTCAGCGTTTTAATATCTACCACACTCTTAACGATAACCGATGTCTATAGACGAAACTTTCAGTTTTATACACAACAGTCGACTATTCCTTCATGAAAAGGACAACTTTTCTTTTCTTGTGCGGACACATAGGACAATAGCCACTCAGGGCAAAGAATTTTCTGAGTGTGCCCGCCATCAGTAGCATGGCGTGAGTGTTTTGCAAGATTAGCTGGTTTTTTTGCGAGGTCTGTACAAATTCATGAGTTGTCTATATGTCGGTAGAGGTGGCGGTATATCACGAAAATGTTTTGTGCCAACACATGCTTGAAAACTCTGCACTTTCTTGTAACTTGTATGATTGGGTGATATACGTCTGACACAGCGTAGCTACCTACAGACCTACAACAGGCACCAGATATTACAATATCTGGATTCTTATTGGCTCATTCAAATAGGGTAACAACTCCGCGTACTTTGAAACCCAGCAAATAGTCAATTTTTTCCACGGCAAATCATTGTCTATACCTATCGGTAGTGGCGAGGTACGAGTGTAATGCCGCATCTAATAGGGTGAGTGAGATATTTTGGTCAGCGCTTAACATCGAGGTCTTTAACGCTGGTGAGGATGATACGATGTGAGTATGGAGCAGCGCCGGAATGAAAGGGTGGGGGAAACGGGAGATCCCCGAGTAAACCCGCTGACCAACGGCATCGTTCGGCACGATTCCTACATGCGAAAATCTGGGGACCGACCCCGCCGGGAATCGAACCCGGATCGCCTTGGTGGGAGGCGAGAGGTCTGACCCCTCGGCCACCGCGGACCCAGAATCTAATAGGCAACTCTCGGAATTTGTACAGACGTCGCGACGTACAGCTTACCTTGCAACACCCACGTCGCTGCCCGCCATGTTTATTTTAACCACCAGAACTTGGAATGGAATAACATTACCGGAAACGTATTCGACAGGCATGTCGCAGTGTTTCTCTCAGACCTCAGACTGCGGGAAACTTGGCGGAGTGGAACACGGTTATTCCATTACAATCCTCCTCCCTCACTTCACACACTCACCAGACATGCCGGTGAACTACAACTGGGCAGGACGACGCCCTACAGGAATAACCCCCATGTCTCTGGGAGGGACAGCCTCCCCACGTTTAGCCGTGCGCGGGCGGTGGACATCCATGCCCGTCTCACTCTGCAGTGCCCGTTATCCCAGGTCATGTCGTCCCGTCCTTGACGTCAACGGTTTATTTATATACCTACACACGAGCAGCTCCTGCCCAGACAATCGAATGGTGCGCATGGCTTCAGCCGTTATATAAGTTTATATGAAAATGGCTCAGCGTTCATAAGTTATGTCTATTTAAGAATATCATTCAAAGAACGTTATAACGTATATACCCAATTCTTAGAGACATGCAAAATTCACGTTATCATTTGGTAGCAGACTAAACTTCACTTTCATATACAAAACAGAGCATAATCTGCGATTCAGTTGTTCACAAACTTTTACGTGTTGACATTTACGTGTGTTGCGTCTTTACAGAGATTGGCCTCTTTACCGTGTAAGCATTCTCCGCGGCAAGTCACGACAATATCGGCCAGCGGGAGACGTCGAACGAGCCTATAGTCACTTGGAGTCTAGTCAGCTGTCAGAAAACAACGCGAATTTTACATGTCTGTACCAATTCAGGTTCACCATTTATGTCTAAAAGATAATTTTTAATCTTTCGAAAATGGAGGGTTTTGTGTTCAGTTATAGCTAAGTATGAAAATATTGGCGCAGAAGCTTTCAAAAATCACAAGCGTGTACAATAGCCTACATCTTTACCTCTTATGTATAGGGAACCTTGTTTTTCGCGAAAATTATTTTGCCCCACTTTGTTTCCGTGCCTTACGTGCACATCTGCAGTTCTGCTTCGTGGTCAGCGATTGGATATTTTAACTACCGCGAGCCTTTGGATTCTACCGGCAAATCACAGCCGTGAGGTGTTGCAGGATCGTTATTGTAATTGGCTCAGTCGAATGGGATACGGCTCTTCACATAGACACGCTGCCAATAATCATGAAGCACATTTGCAGCTGTGCACGTAATGCACTGAAACAAACTGGGGCCTAATTATTTTCGCGAAAATCAGGGAGTCCCTAAGTTTATACACGTATACTCTTATCGTTGTCCTTGTCAGGGCTCGAGGTAGTTAGCTCCCTAAGGAACCTTCCTAGATAGCCTGCGTTTGTTGTGTGAGGCAAGAGCGGTAAGGTTGCTGTTGACCGGCGCATTAAATACATTATCGCCTCTCCGTACAAGATACTCAGTTGGCGTGCAGTGCTTTAAGGGGCCCGCCTCGTTGCCATAAAATCACACTGCAGCGTGTTTGAAGAAAAAAAATTACATCGAAATTAATAAACGTGTGTTCACGCCGTTTCTCTACGAAAAGAACACACTTCAGAGGACTGCCCTTAAGTAATTTCAAGACAACACACGTATTAGAAATCCCCTTTTAGTGCACGTCAAAATGGGTTAAAACGTGGTTTTCAGGCTGCTATAGCGGAAAATGTACTAGCAAAATACATGTGAAACCAAGGGTAGTGCATTGGACTTTAGTAAAGTGATTTCGTAAATAAAACAATAGAGACACCACTTAAAGTCCCATAGGAAATTTGTTTTTTTCGCGAAGACTGCACGCCTTAAGCGTAGAGGCAACGCACCGTTGTATGGCCCATACGACGTCGCCTTAGCACCATACCTCACTCACACAGACCCATGTGCCACGAGGCGGGCCCCTTAATAATATCCTTTTCCCTATGGGACTTTAAGCAATGACCACGTTATTTTATTTGTGGGCAGCGCAGTTCAAAATGTAACGCCTGTTTCTATAGTTGGATTTTTCCAATCCGGTTGTTATTTTTCAAGATACGTCAGTCTGGAACAGCCACATTTGGCCATTTTGAGGGGCCTGAAAATGATTTTTATAATAAACGTGCCAAATTTTATAACTATAGCGACATAGTTTGAAGTGTGTGTTCTTATCGTAGGTATACAAATATAATGCGCGTTAAATAGTTTCGTCAAAATAGATAAATCATACTCGAAGCAACGCATTTGAAGCGCAGGTAGGTAGGCCCCTTAAGATTTCGGTGTCTAATTTTTCTAAACGATCGGTGTCTATAGTTGTCATCAACGTAAACACCTATCCATATAAAGTTCGTAATGCAGAAGTAAATACAGTTGAGAGTAAGTAAACGCATGTGTATTTCATGACTACAGAATGATGATTGTCAAGAATTATAAATCAGAAATAATTATTTCAAAATTAAAGACTATGGTGCAGATTTGGAAGTTTTTTTGACAATGTGTTACTCTTTCGATTAGTGTCTTAAAATAAAAGTGAATTTATTACGGTTTTACCAATTAGTTGCAGATTTTTTTTTTAAATTTCGTTTTGTTTTGTGATTAAAATTGAATTTGGTTCTCTGCATTTATTTCAGTTTTGTAGGTATTCGTCATATAATCTTGGCTCTATTAATAACTTTCTGTAGGCCTTGCTTATCTCTACAGAACAGAAGAAATATAGGATGCTGGTTAAGCTATAATCATATTTCAAATTCTTGCTGGTTCTCTAGGTGCCAGTGACGAAGTTGTATGCTCGACTTACGGTTCCGTGAAGAAAAAAAAAACCGGGTAAGGAATTGACTCCTATATCCAGGCGTTCCGCAACGAATCACGACTGCAAGCTATTTTCAGCTGTAACGTCTTATATATAACAAGAAACCCGGAAAAGGTTTAAGAGCTGTTGCAAGTAAAGTCTTGTTGAAATATAAATAGGTTCAATCATGTGTACCTGACTGTTGTACACCGCTGGTAAAAAAAAAAGTGTTTGTATTGAACAGTTTGCGAGCGAGAGAAAGGAGAATATTGAACTGAAGTTTTAGTGAAAGTATTTCGCCAGTAGAATAAATTATTTTACGAATTAGATCTGTTTCAAACATTTTGCCTTCCGTTTTTTTGCTCTGTCTTTTGAAAAGCACCGTGCCCAATCAGCAGAGAAAAGAAATTCAATCTTTTTTTAATAGCTAACAATATAAAAGCGAACTTGAGCAGAAAAAAGTTTTTTTCATAGCTAAGGAAAATGTCCCTGAGACGGTTAATGAATCTTGGATTACAAGAAAGAAACGATTAAGAAATCATACAGTATGTTACTGTGATTTTTCTAAATGTTTTCTTTTTAAGGACAAAATGAATGTATAGCAAAGAAAATGTTTTTAAACGCAGACTGGCTTTAAAATATAGGAAAATTGCTGCTGAACGGTTTTATTGGCAAAACAGTTTTTTTCCTAGACATCGAAAAGTTCGGAAGTGAGTTCTGCTTTAAAGATGTGTACACTGGACAAAAAGTGTAATATTGGACTACGTCTGAATAAATCTCATACTTCCCGCTCGAATCTGAGCTTAATACCAGTTCGCGAGGAAGTAAGGACCCAACGACTTGCCTCTGTTGGTCAAATTTGGGAAACAGCAGCTGATGGACAACATAGAACATTAATATCAACAACGGCCGCAAAATCCAGCAGGCAGCTTTAAATAAAAAATTGTCTAGCATGGCCGTCAGAAATGTTCACTAATACATGGAATGACTGTTCAAAGACACCGTCTTGCAACTTCGCTTCTGTATACATAGCTATGCTCTGTGTCTGCTCGGAGCCCCCAGCAATCGGCCGTAGGCAGAGCTTCTTGCTCTAGGTAAGTCCCGGCCTACCGCGTCGAGGTAATTTGAAGATCCGTAACAAGCCGAGAAAGTTGACGTTACGCAATGGCGCCCATCTAGTTAGTGGCAGTACTTGCGCAAGCCACGTTGGCCATCCCAACTGCCCGTCGTCGGCCAGACCCGAGAAGCAGAACAGCTCGGTGTACAGAGGCGCAGTGACGTGGTGGTGCCTGTTTGTGTCTAGCCGCTGAGACTGTGCCGCTCATTCGGCAATCATCGGAAATGATCGGGTTGCTCGCCCTTTCTTTCCCCGTCCCCCGTGACTGTTTTAGGTTTGTTGATATTTGTTTAAAATCCCAGAAAAATGCGGTTTTCTGAACTGAAAGACGGTTTTGTTAGGTTGGGTGGTGCTGCAACTTTATTATTTGTTTCCCATAGAAATAATTTTATCGGGATTGTTTGTACATAAATTGTGATTAATTAAATTCACGTACAAGTAGGCCCTGCCTATAGTTATCAGAAATGACAAAACTCGAGACATAAATAAGTACAGGGTGCACAAACATAATGATTTTAGGCTACATTTGTGTACATCCGAATAAATCATTGCATTTACGTCAATCAACTATTTTATTGGTAGGCGTAAGTACTTTGTCAAATGAACGGTACCTTTTGTTGGGTAGACAAAATATGGCATGTTACTGTTAATATTTTGTTCTTGTAACAAAATATTTTGTAAACCCGGTTAAATATTTATTTTTTCCCATATTTGAACAAGTGTTTGGTAAACAGTTTCTGTCAGCCTATATCGATCACGCCTCATTCTGGCGTGTTCGTATAAAGCTGCTTATTGGATAAAGACAAGAATGCTAAATTGCGATAAGACAAAAAGTAAACACGTAATGAAAGTTACTACATCGCCAAACACTGAAATTTAATTTGTCAAGAAATAAAACTAACCCAGTCAAAATAGCCACAAAAAACCGCATGATAAGCACATCCGCGCGAGTCCTGGTATAAATTGAGGACGAAACTGTTAGTGGTAGATTGTTATAGGACGATATTTTACGTGTACGATCTGGCAACACAGCACGGAGGTAGCCCCATCTTGCGTTTAATGCCCAGGTATTATTTTCATGTATATTACGTCAAGTAAACACAGAATCACTAGGGACCCAGTTTTTTTCGCGAATAGAATGTTGCCCTTCTTGGTTTCAGAGCCTTACGTGCACATCTGCAATTCTGCTTCATGGTTATTTGCAGCGATTCTGTGTGAAGAGCCGTATCTCATTTGACTGAGCCAATTATAAATACTTTCCTGCAACACCACACGTCTGTGATTTTCCGGAAGAATGCCGCGACAGTTAAAATATCCAATCGCTGACCATGAAGCAGAACTGCAGATGTGCACGTAAGGCACCGAAACAAAGTGAGGCAAAATTCTTCTCGCGAAAAACAAGGGTCCCTAAGAACACGTTTAGAGTGCTCGGTATTTTAACCTGCACCCAATATGTGCAGGTCAGAACAGAAAATAAGTAAGATATATCGTAGAGACATGAACTTTTCGCGAAAAGAAATTTGCCTCACTTTGTGTCAGTGACTTGTGTGCACGTCTGCAGACTTGCTTCACGGTCAGAGATTGGATGTTTTGACATTCGTGTGTCGTGGGGTTTTACACGCAAATCACAGACGTGTGGTGTTACAGTAACCTTATTGAGATAGGTACAGTCAAATGAGAAACGTCACAGTTCAAAGGCACGCTGCCAATATCTATGAAGCAGAACTGCAGACGTGTACATAAGGCACTGGAACAAAGTGGGGCAAAATTCTTTTCGCGAAAAGTTCATGTCTCTAGATATATGTGGAGCGCAAGAGGGTGCAGTATTGCCACATTGTGCACGTAAAATATATTCGTTCAACCTTTTTGCCACTAACATTTACGTCTCTAATTCATACCAGGATTCGCGCGGATGTGCTTATTATGCGATTTTTTGTGGACATTCTGTGTGTGTTATGTTGAAAATTACTCCCCTAAATTTGTTGTCATGTTGATTGGTGATAATCACTGTAGATAACCTTCGAAATTGGCATCAGAATAATTTGAATAACTAAAGTCTGATTGTCTTCGGTATAGCTCGTCATTCTGTCCAGTTACTTTGCAGTCTCACAACTTTTGCAACACTGCCAGTATGTAAATGACCCTGTAATGTTTGTGAGAAAAAATACGTGAATTGAAAGATGATGTTGCAAGTAAAAAAAAAGAAGAAAGAAAGAAACATCTCGTCATCAGAAGTTGTGGCGAGATGGTGAAATAATGACTGTTGTTTGCTGACCTGACCTTGTCGTAACGCGCGCCAAGGTCTACGAACTGAGGTCATGGTCTCAGTTGAACGTATATACAGTAGGTGTTAGGTCTTTCCATGATAGCAGTTTGCAGAACTTCAGCCGACACTAGTTTATTCGAAACGACTCAACATACGTGACTGATATCTGCTTAGGTAAGGTAAGTGGGTTTTACGTCCAGGCGACAGCGAGGTCTCTAGAGACGGCGACACACAACTTGGGCTAATGACAGGATCTGGGAGAAGAGTTGTCCATGATCTTTGTTAAGGAGCAATCGCAGCATATTTGGAGCAACTTTCGGGAAACCAAGGGAAACTGAAATAAGGATGGCTGAAGCCATGGGTTCGAACCCGGGTCCTCCCGAGTAGGAGACCGTTGCGACACATTGCTCAGTTTCTGCTCAGGAAAAGCATTCATACGGGTTAACACGCAACGCGTGGATGTATATTGCGTCATTTTGTTTCAACGACTTATCTGCACGCCTGCAGCTGTGCGTCATGGTGAGTGATTGGATGTTAGTAACTCTCTACGTCCTAGGGTTCTACCCGCTGATCACAAGCTTGTGGCGTCGCCATGATCATGTTCTGGCTGGCACAGTCAAATGAGCGAAGTGTTTGCGCAGACAATCTGTCAATAGTAATGAAGCATAGCTCCAGATATCCATATAACAAGGGACTCTTTGTTTTTCGCGAAAAGAATTTTGCCCCACTCTATTTCGGTGCCTTATGTGCACATCTGCCGGTCTGCTTCTTGGTCAGTGATTGGAGCCGTGGGATTCTAACGGCAAATCACAGACGTGTGGTGTTGCAGGAACGTTATTGTAATTGGCTCAGTCAAATGACATACGGCTCTTCACACAGACACGCTGCGAATGACTATGAAGCAGAATTGCAGATGTGCACTTAGAGCACTGAAACAAACTGGGGCAAAATTATTTTCGCGGAAAATAAGGGTCACCACATATAAGAAGAGATGATGGTATATCGCGAAAATGTTTTGTGCCAACGTACCCTTGAAAGCACTGTAGTTTCCTGCAGCGTGTATGATTGGGTTATATACTTCTGACACAATGTAGTTGTCTTCAGACGAAAAACATTTACCAAATATTACAATACCGGGAATCTCATTGGCTCAGTCGAATATGGTAACAGCTGCACGTGCGTGTAAAAGCCAGTAATCTACGATAAGCTTAACGTACATTGAAACCTTGCAAACAGTCTAGTTTCCCCGCGATAAACCATCATCTCTAGTCATATAACACATAAGTAGAGATAATGGTTTATCGCGGGAAATCTTGACTGTTTGCTGGGTTTCAACGCACGTTCAGCTTATGAAAAAGATTACTGGCTTTTGCTTATACGTAGGGCTGCTGTGCTGCCCTATTTGACTGAGCCAATAAGAATTCCGCTATTGTAATATGTTATGCCTATTATTGGTCTGCAGACAGCTGCGTTGTGTCAGACGTATATCGCCCAATCATACAGGTCACAAGAAACTACAGTGTTTCAAGGATACGTTGGCACAAACATTTTCGCGATATACCATCATGTTTACACATAAGGCATTGTAACAAAGTTTGTGTATAATCTTTTTCACCAAAAATCCGTGGCTCTAGAGATATGACATAAAACACGTTTTCTGAAGCGGGTGTCCTGAAAGGGTGCGTAAACTTCTTAAGTCTTCAGAAATGCCCGATGAATGCGGTTGTATCTACCATTTTTGATGTCAGGGCACGTAACTTCAAGCAGGTAAATCACAAAGACTTAACAATTCTTCAGTTTTCCACGCACCAACGGCCTTGGAACTCCTCCGCTGTCAGTCGGCAGCAGCAGCGTCACCAGAGGGCTAGATGCGAGGCGTGATACGCTGGAGACTTCGACGCGCGGTCAAGACGCGAAACTTTCTCGTCCTTAGCATTCAGCGTGCGGCGCGCTCGAAGGCCGTGAAGACATTCGGGCGATTGCGGGCAAGCGGCCCGTTACTTCCTACACGTATCTCCCTTCCCCACCGCTCCACGCGTGGGCAGGAGAGCATCAGGCACGAGAATGTTCGCGTGTTGTCCGACAAGTCTCTTCCTGCATCGTGTCTTCTCGCGCGAGATATTCTTTCGGCGTTATGCTAAGAATCACAATAGCGCGATTGACGCGATGCAAAACTAAAAATAATTGTAGAGTGGAATTTCTAAAGGAGCTAAGTATCAAAATGTTACTTACGAGATATTGACGAAAAACCATGAAATGTCAAATGGTGGACATACAACTGTTCCCATCTTCCCGCCGTCATTTTAATTGCTAGGGGTCGCCTCGGAGCATAGCGCTTATAGGAGTACATTGGCCTTGGTATTTAGACTCTCTTGAGCTGAAAAACTCATTTTCTTTATTATTGGCACTTAGCTCCTATATAAATTCCACTCTACAATTGTTATTATGAACACTAGTTTAGCTGCCGCGCGACAAATACTATAACATTATCACATGTAAATAGTCCCTTGCCCCTACACACTAATCCGTGACGCGAATAAATTATAAATTATTTTCTATCTGGATATCGCGTCGCGTCCGCCATTACTATCGCGCTGACGTCACAGAAACCTCGGTGCTGATTGGCTGACAAGTTTTGCTATTCGCGTCGCGTCCTTCGCCTCGCGTCTGTCGCTTTTTTTTTTTTTTTTTGTTTAGACATTGGGAGGGAAAGGGGTTAAGAGGCAGGAGGTTACCGAAAAAAATTAACTGTTTAAATAATTTTTGTATTTGTACGAGAGACAGTTCACACATTGTGATTATTTTTTACTGTTGTTACATTTTTAACTTTCGTAGTTTTCGTATAACGGCATGTCAAAGTCCAAATTTGTATGTAACGGTTTTGTACTAGAAAGGAAAGCGAACTGAATTACAGAAATGAAATAAATAACACTGAAGAACAGTGGCACAGGCTACGTCAAGGCATGCATAAAAATCACATTGATTTTCTTTTGTATTAAAAAAAAATGCCGCAAAATGGCAACTTCTTATTTCAATTTCGGCACCAAAATAATTCAACGATGTTTTCTTATGCAAATTTTGACGTAACCCACGACGCTGTTCTTCAGGTGTGAATTATTATATTTCTTTCTAAGTCGTTCATTGTATTGTATTGTCTTTTCGAGGCAGGTACATTATGAACACAACACGTATAATAGCATAGCTGTTGCCAATAAACGTGTGTACTTAATCCGCTATAGCTAGAGGTAATGATTTTTGGTGAAAATAATTATGCAACATTTTGTTTCAATGCCTCGCGTTCTTACCTGCAGCTCTTCTTCAGTGGACAGTGATTGGCTGTTTTTAACTCTCAACATATTTGGGAACCACCCGCAAATCGCAGACGGGTGGTGTCGTATTGACGCTGTTCTCATTGGCACAGTCATATGAGTGACGCCTCTACAGGAATGAACGCTGACAATAACTACGTATAGTTAGAGATGATGGTATATCGCGAAAATTTTTTGTGTGAACATAGCCTTGAAAACACTAACATATCGTGGATGTCTGCAGACCAATAACATACACTGAATATTACAGCAGCGGGATTATTATTGGCTCAGTCAAATAGGGCAACAGCTCCACGTACAAGCGAAAGCCAGTCATCTTTTCATAAGCTGGACGTACGTTGAAG
>PNEQ01040421.1:0-16141 GCA_003012365.1 Medauroidea extradentata | reverse complement strand
CTGTACCCTGGGCCGACCACGGTCGTGGTTCAAAACCCGCACGTCCGGTATCTTGTGCGTCTGCTCCAAGTGAAGCCGCGACAGTTACCTACGGCTCGCTGTACCCTGGGCCGACCACGGTCGTGGTTCAAAACCCGCACGTCCGGTATCTTGTGCGTCTGCTCCAAGTGAAGCCGCGACAGTTGCCTACGGCTCGCTGTACCCTGGGCCGACCACGGTCGTGGTTCAAAACCCGCACGTCCGGTATCTTGTGCGCGTGCGAGTGCCCCGCTGGCCTTATCTAAGCGCGCGACTTGAGCGGCGTGATAACCGTGCTCGCTTTCCTTCCCTGGCTCGCCAGTCGCCTCGGACGTGCAATAAAACAACTACGCGCTTTCCGGGGCCTCCTACGCGCCGACCCCGGCCCGCTAAGAGGAATATAAAGTTTTAAGGTGGCTAGTTACGCCCCTGCTCGGTCGTAAACGTACGATGCGCCGCGTGACGGTTGCAGGCGAACACCTGTGCCCGCGATGTGGGCGACACCAAGGACGGAAGAGGCGCTGTTAATAGCCGCGAGGATCACGTCCGATGTGTGTCGGAAGCGAACTCCTACGCTACCAACATTGCACGTCGGGTAAGAATCAATCTTAAGGTTGTGCGATTAAAGCATAATTTTATATTTTTATGAAATATTGTTAGTTTTGTAGACGATACTTGTGAGTACATTTTACTCGTACTTAAAACAATTTTAGCTCTCATACTTTTCCCACAACGGGATGTCAAAGTCACAATTTGCTTGTTACGCTGCCATGCAAACAGTGAAAACCAACTGAACTACTTAAAACAAAATAATTCACTGTGAACTTACATCCCATTAGCTATGCAATAAAACGTTCAAATAAGCCAGAACGTAATATTTTTAATTAAAAAAAAAAAATCGCAAAAGTACAAAAAAAAGTTACAAATTCAGCAATTTTTTTTAATAAAAAAAATGGCGTGATGTTTACAAATGTTTTATTACGTAACCCATAGTATGTCATTTCACCGTGAATTATTTCACGTATGCAAGTCAATTGCCTTTCACTGTTTGCATGGCAGCAGAACATGCGAATTTTTACTTTGTCGCACTGTTATGAGAAAACTACGCCAGCTAAAATTGTTTCGTAACAGGAAACTACACTTACAAGTATCGTATACAAAACTAACAATATTTCATATAAATACAATATTATGACTTTATCGCACTGGAACGCCCTTAAGAGGGCATAGTACTTAAATCATCAGTTTAAAACTGTACGTTCCTCGAAGGCAATTTGCAGAAAAAATTTATTAATCCTAAACAACAATTATTGCAAACTTTTTGGGCAAAAACTATTCTCTTGTAACGCACTTCTAAATAATCTTTGACGCCAAAATCTTGTACATTTATTTGCGGCGCAAGAGACCTCGCTTAACAAACGCAATTATTCTGGTAAACGTTTGCTCATAAAGTTGGCTTATATCTTTATCTAGGATTGTTGTTTTGAATTTTTTTTCCCCATAATGACTTTCAAAATCGTGTGCATTTCAGTTAGAGTTTTAAGCGTTTATTTACTTACCGCACACTCGTAAGGACACTGCCTACTTCAGAACACTGATAAAATGAAGTACTATAAAGGGATTTACATGTTAAAATTGATCATGCCCAACCTGTCCAACATACATGTATATAGCCGATTAGGGATAAAGTGAGCACTCACTCAAAAAACCCTGCTAAAGTTATATTTCCTGTAAATTCGCATCTTTCGTCACGTAACGGTTAACGACGGCAAATGTCTATGGACCTCTATGGACACGTCGCTTGATGTTTTCGCGTGTAAGATAAATTGTGCAGTCAGTACGAATCGATACACTTTTTATATAAAAAATTGTTTAGTATATAAAATACAATTATGTCAATTTCGGTTGCTTTTGTTTCTGTATTGTTGTATTTTAAAAGGAAAATACACGGATCTATATCGCATAATTTCGCTGCCAACCGTACAAGCAGTAAGGAAAATATAGATAGTGTTGAATAATATGCTGTAATGACTACTGATGATTTTCCAAAGGTTGAATTTCACTTCATCCCGAACGACCTATGCCACCACTTTTTTTTTATCTCAGTGCGGGTCACGTTACTGTAACATATTTTACTTGGTTTTATTATTTTATGTTATATTATATAAGTGTATTATATATCATTTAAGTCAGTTTACATTTGAAAAGTATTATACTGACAATTATTTCAATCACGACTGCCACGTATGTAAATTTAGATCATTAAAATTTTTCAAGTTACACAGTCACACCACTAGACAGTAGCTCCGGACTCCCACTGACAATAGCGGGTAAAGAGTCTAATAAAAAGTACGTCTATAAAGACGTTCCAGTTTAAAACACTAACCCATTGTAAGAATCGTTCGAAGATCACACGCGATGTCTATGACTGAGATGCACAATAACGGGTCGCAATTCACTTTATGTCTTCTCGCGGTCACCAACGACAAACATTACCATCGTCGAACATTGTAAAACTATAAACAAATATAACGTATCATTCTAATTTAAACAAGGTATTATCGTGAACATGCTAGAAGCAGCAGACTGTCTCAGATAAAAATGAAAGTAAGTAAAGTTAAGTGTTAAATCTTACATGGCTAATGTTTTTACTCACACAGATTAATTAATTAGAATATTTATTATTACAAACTACGTGCTCTTTTCAATAGAATCAATGGCGTTGAACACAGCATTATGTTCTACTAATGTGAGATTCCTGAATTTGTAGTTTGGTAATAAATAAAGTTTTCGTCGCTTTTTTTTTTTTGCCACGTTACAGAGACACATAAAAAACTCCTTTGCGGGAATAACGTCGTAAGACATGATATACGAAGTCATTTTTCCCCCTGGAACTAAAAATTGCATTTGCAAATACTCTAATGTTTAATGTTTCACAGGAAAGCCTACCGGAAAACATGACTGACACTGTGGTTACAGGTACGCACACATACAAATGCTATACATATTACAAAGCATTGTCTCATTTCCAGGGGCGTCATTTGGGGCTACAGGGGGGATGCCCCCCCCTGGATTTGGAATTTTTGTGTATAAATATATTTTTTGTATTTTTTAATGTAAATAATGCTAACTTAAGGACATAAAACTGAAGTTTTATTATTGAAGTATCTAATTTATACATGCTTAATTAATAAAAAAGATGCAACAAGGTCACTGTCGTTAGAAAACAAAATCTTGCCCCCCCCCTCCTTCTCCCTGGAAAAACCTGAAATGACGCCCCTGCTAATTTCTTCTTTATATTATATAAATATGGCTTTAAAACTCGTTCAAAACTATGGACGAAGCAAAAATGAAGGTAAAACCACAATTTTATATGCTACAAAAATATTTTACCAGTCCTTACATGTATTACTGGTTTGTAAAGTTCCAGTCTCCAAACATACAAAACTGCAAAGAAGCCAGTTTGGATTGAGTGTGAAGGTCGATAAGAATTTCAACTCTTCCGGCGATTTAGTCCAGTTAACGGGGCGTGGTATTTGACTAAACACTCTAAATTTTTTTCCGAGCACGAAAATAATCATTCACTTGCATGGACTTTGTGGACTTTCCTTGTCCTTAAATGGGTAACTATTCTTTCACCAAAGGACTGCGAAAGGCCGGTGCTAATCATCTCAGTACTCCTACTTCGGGAACATTATAGGTGCGCGTCATTTTTATAAAACTCTGCTTCTAACATTACACAATAGAGAAACGTTACACTAACTTTGAGAAACACGATCTGGTCCCCAGAATTTCCGCAACTACTGGGCTAGTGATATTATTACTTTATTCTTTAACTTTCTTAAGTCGATCACCATCATTCACCTTCCCTTCCTTGAGCCCCCTGTGATAAATGTTTACTTAGTCTGCGCAAGATGGTTTCGGAATCATGTTCAATTCTGTTCCAAACACAAAAAACATTCCTCCGCCATATCACAGCTAAACATAAAATAGCGAGTGTATGAATGTATAATCCTTGTTTTGCTACATAGATATAATGTACCTAACTTACTTGGTGACTATTGGGTGTTCTTTGAAAACCCCCGTTTGCACGAATCCAGCCCATATTATGTGTGTGAACCTACCTTCAAGTTATGACCAAAAGAACATCTACGAGTCAGAGTAAGACTTTGTTTAACTCACTGTCAACCTGTAACACTTATTTGCACTTACCGGACATTATCAGGCAAAATTAAATTCGTTGTACTGCACTGGAATTGATACTCTGGGCTGTCAAGGAATCGGCCATTTCGCTATCAGGTACATATACAACATGATTACACATGTTTCAATCTTAGCCTGAGAGAAGAATGTTAATTTCAAAAAAACTATACATGGAGGCCGCTTGAGTGTTTCCGCCTATGATCTCTTTCATCCATGACTTTGGGTGATTGCCAACGCTGTCACTATGAGGAAATCTGTTTTCTTGTGTTAAGAGAGGCTGCTTCATACGCGTCAGTAACAACTCATCTTCTCTGCTGCTCAACGACTGTAAACGTTGCAAAATCACCTCAGTTCCGTGGTTCTTTCTTTCCTGCCGGATAGTTTACCGCACACTCAAAGCGAGCACATCCGATGGCAACATAATTTCCACCAGATCACATGGCAGAATGACAGGAGCAGAGCCGGGCGAGGAACGTGCTTCTAATCGTCAACAACATTCCTATAGTCCTGTAACGGAACAGATAATACACCGTACACCAAACGGCAGAGGACAGAGGGAGAATATTCCCAATAAAAATGGCCAGCATTACTTCCGCCAGGTTAACCCTGACACCAGTGACAGGCTGAGAGACAAATAGAAGAGACTTATGGTCATCAGTTTATAGAAATACTACATAAGCCGTCATGCACTGAAAATAAAATCTGTTAGTTTTACACTCGGCAAACACATCCACCTACTACTCCCTTCAACACGAACAAAACACAGGTTTGTCTATTTCCTAAACATAATTCGAGATTTCAAATAATTACCACTGCGTTCAGATGAAGTCAGCGATCAGTGAAACATGCATTTTATTTCAAAATACATAACTAACGGAAGGCAAATCTATGACAAACTACTTTTAAGCTACATCTTCCAACGGTTAGCCGTACGACGAGACAGTGTTCAGTAGGTACATGAATGTAGTTAGCGCCCATGATTTTCGGCAAAAAAGAATTTTGTATCAACTTGTTTCAATGTCTTACATTCACATACGCAGTTCTGCTTGAAGGTTTTTGGCAGCTTGAATGTGCAGAGGCATCGCTCGTTAGATTGCGTCAGTCATAATAACAAGAGATGATGGTTTATCGCGGGAAAACTTGACTGTTTGCTGGGTTTCAACCCACGTTCAGCTTACCAGAAGATTACTGACTTTCGCTTGTACGTAGAGCTGTTGCCTTAGTTCACTGAGCCAATAAGAATCCCGCTATTGTAATATGTAATGCTTGTTATTTGTCTGCAGGCAGCTACGTTGTGTCAGACGTGCATCACCCAATCACGTGTGTTGTAATCAACTACAGCGTTTTCAAGGGTATGTTGACACAAAATATTTTTGCGATATACCTTCATTAGGGCCCGGTAGTTTTCGCGAACAGATCTTTGCAGCACTTTGTTTCAGTGCCTTACGTGCGCACCGGCATCTCTGCTTTGTGGTCAGTGATTGGATGCCTTAACACCCAGCGTGTGGAGGTTAAACCCGCAAATCAAATACGTGTTGTGTCACAGTCATCCATGTACTGATTGGCACAGTCAAATGAATAATAACTCAGCACAACACTCTGCCAACAATCATGTACAGGCTGTTCGGGATAAAGTGAGCACTCACGAAAGCCCTGTTAAATTTCTATTTTCAACCACTTCGTATCTTTCCGCGCGTAACGGCTAACGACGGGGAATGTCTAAACTTTCTGGACATGTCACTTAATTCCTGCGCGTGAAAGATATATCGTGCTGACGGTAGAAACCTATATAGTTTGATGAAAATAATTAATTATATAAAATGCATACATGCCAATTTCAGTTCGTCTTTTTCGTGTATTGTTATATTTAAATGGGAAAATGCACGGAACTACATTCAGCAAATCGCCGCCTACCATACAAGTTGTATGGTAACTATTATTGATGTTGAATTATGTGCAGTAACTGCTGGTGATTTTTTTCAAAGGTTGAATCTTTAGTGCTCACTTTATTCTGAACGATCTATAGTTGAGGTGCAGGTGTACACGTAAGGTACTGACACAAAGTGGGGCAAAAATCTTTTCGCGAAAACTACCGGGCCCTAACCATAATCTCTAATAATAAGGTTATTGTGACTCATCCAACCACGACCTTCAGCAAAGCTACAGGTGTGCATTTCAGCTATTGGAGACAAATTATTTTCACTAAAAATAAGTGGCTCTAAGTATAATCCCATTGCCGGATTGCGGACCGGAGCTAACAAGACAGAGACAAAATATAACGTGACTTCTAGGTATAACTAGAATAAATAAATGGCGTGGATACCCGACGGCAGGTATTCACACTCTGAAAGCAGACTTCTGAACTGTGCGCACGTAGGCTTCTGCCGAGCTTTGAGGGCTGACATGCAACAAAACAAAGGCCTACAATGGAAACCCACAGAACGCGAAGGTGGTAAAACAAGAGTACCCCGAGAAAACCCTAGGCCCAACGACAATATCCACCTCGCTTCTCACATGCAGAAAACACGTATCGCAGTGGTGTGAGGCGAGCGGTCTGACCACTACACCACCGCGACCCCAGCGATAACGGTTATGGGTGCCGACTGTCGCGCTTTCAAATATCCGTTACAATATGCGGGGAAATACTAGCTTAAAATAAACTATTCCACGTGCGCCCATTGTGGCTATGTACGAATAGAAGTCACACTTCGGACAAGGACGTAATGTCATATAGGCGGTTCGGGATAAAGTGAGCACTCAAAGAAGCCCTGCTAAAGTTCAATTTTCAGCCAATTCGTATCTTTCCACGTGTAACGGCTAACGATGGGAAATATCTAACCTCTCCGGACACCACTTGATGTTTGGTTTGCGCGCGTAAGATAAATTGTGCAGTCGGTACGGATCAATACAGTTTAATAAAAAAAAAGTTCATTAATTATATAAAATACAATTATGTCGATTTCGGTTGAGTTTGTTTCTGTATAGGAAAATACAGGGAACTATATTGTGCAATTTCGCTGCCAACCATACAAGCAGTGTGACAACTAGTTTTAATTTTGAATCATTTGCAATAACGACTAGTAATATTTTTCAAAGGTTAAAATTTTAGTCCTCACTTTATCCCGAATGACCTATAATCAAGACACCATGCTCATTAAAACAGAGTTTCGAAGCCCTGGAACATAGCAAAAAAAACTGCTGAAGGCCACGGATTCCTAAATGTTGGGAGTTGTTTGTACTATGTAGCCGAATTTTTTTCAAAACACAAATTTTTATAATTTGGGTTAGTTATAGACTTTAAGAAAATTTAATTAAGTCGATAACTGACATTATAGAAACTTATGTTTTGGAAAAAATTGGCTACATAGCACAAAAAAATTTCCAACGTTTGTATGTAACGGTTTTGCGATATCTGCCCCTTTTCGAGATTTAAAAAAAAATTATGTTCGCAATAACAACATTAAAGCCCCACAGTGAAAATGGATCGGCGGGAGTCTTGCACGTCAATTTAGTGCTTGGTTCGTTGTGGCGATGCGGTGTTTCATCCTCGCTTGAAAGTCGCCCTTGTAGCTGTGACGTCTCTGGCCGGGCCTCTACCAGACAGGGTAGCCAGATGGCAAGAGAGACGTGTATGAAGAAAGACGTGTCCCTGGACAGCGATGTCCGCCGACGAAGGCAGCCACGCAGGAAGTGCTGTGTTTCTAGAGGGTTCACTAAGAGGCGCGCTTTTCGCACGTGTAGGAAGGAGGGCGCGACTAAGTGGCTTGACACATGAACTGCAATTCACACAGCCCAGGCCGGCGAGTAGGGTATACCTACGTGGCCGCTGGACGGGGCGTCAGCTGCTAACTGCCCTAAGTGTTCCGCTCCCGTGTCGACACGTAGCCATTGTTTTCACCGCCTTTGTTTCCCGCCCCGGCGCTAACTGCCTGACGCTAAACGTGCCGGCTTCCCACACGGTGAGGCGGCTGGGAAAAAAATTGGCAGGCCAGCCAACCTGCTAACTGGCGGCACCGCAGTACCCCACAACAAAATAGTACATTCCTCGGCCCCGAAATGTCTTCGATATGTGTGCTTCTGAACAAAAAATTAAAGTTAATGTTGCTTTACTAGTTTATAACACAGAGCCTCGCTTGTCAGTTTGAATTTCATAGTTCTGCAAGCGTTCCTTGTCTAGAGTGTTTTTACATATGAAGACGGAAACTACATCACTATTTCTAACAGCAAGTCATTTTTATAAGCTGTTAACTGTAAAGTGAGCACTTTATGAGGCCCTGCTAATTTTTTTCTTCCAGTTGGTTTTTATAGTTTTGCTACATGCTAGTATGTACTAAAACTGCCACGTAACGATAAAATTAGGCCATTGGTATCAAAAGGAGCAACCTCCATTTACTACAGAAATTGAGACAACCTCCAAAATTAAAGTTAAAATATCTAATAAACCAATAATCACATGTTTGATATCCTTGGATACTATCATACATATCATTTTTGTTGACTATGTACGACAAAACCCATCCAGTTAGTGTGGGTAAAATGCAAGAGATTAAAATAACTTCTAATGTACATTTTAGTACAATGGAGATGGCTCCTTTTGATACTAATAGCCTTAAATATAGTTCATACATGTCATAGCGCTCAAAACATAAGACATGCGTTGCAAAAAAATTAAATAAATATCTCGTGTTTCTAACATGCAGGTTATTAAACTCACGAAACATTCCTTTCTCTACCTATACGTGTCTTCATATGTATGTAGACGAGTGTGTGTTTTTATTAGTTTTTACATTAAAGATGCAGTTTCAGTACTAGTTAGTCAATTGCTGACGGCTTTTTACTTTCGTGAATTTTAAAATTCGTACAAGCAGTGCCTTATCTAGTAACAAAGCTTTCGTTTTGAAATCTACAGTGAAGTTTAAAGCTTTTGCTCTGCCAATTGACATGAAGTCCCTAACAAAATGAAGCAACAATTACCTCAGGAAACATTGACCTGATTTTTTTATTATTTATTATTTTTTTTAGGAAATGTATTGTTATGTTTTCCATTTTACGTATGTGGTCTTACGAACTTCCGAAATATTCATCAATACATTGTTATTTTAAACATTCAGGATGATATCGTTTGTAAATTAAATACACTGTAGTTTTCTCTGACTTGTCGTGTAAACAAGTTAAGGACGATGGAGCGCCAAAGCAGTGAATTTTCACAATTTTCATACAAAAATTATTTTTAACGGAAGTTGTGAAAATTCATTACTTTGGCGTGCCATATTATATATTGGTAAGAGCCTTTCATTCGTTGGTTATTACATGCACACTTCGTTTTTAAAAACCCAATCTGATGTAACTAGTACTTGGTTATTCTGGGGTTTGCTCTCCTGATACCAATCACCACGCGTGCTCCTGTAATATCTGAAAATATATTTGAATCTTTTTAGCATAAACTGTAGTTCAGAAAAACTTATATTCAAAATTTTAGTCAACCAACAACAAATTTTTACGAAAGTTGTTGTACGACTTTTATAATTAGATCAGTGAAAATTAATTTAGTCAGCAATGTTTGATGAAATACTTACTTTAAACGATTGGCAAAAATAACACGAAAAACAGGCATCTCAAAAATTGGCGATAGTAAAAATGTGTTTACAAATTTACATTAGTATAAAATAGATCGCAGGCTTTCGCGGCCGTTGTCTGCATTTTCTTGGCTTGTGGGTGTGAGCCGCGTCTGAAGATTGTCTTGCGACGTTTCGGCAGTCGTTGCAGCTGCCATCATCAGGTAGTCGGAGTCGGAGACCAACTAAATACATTAGTATATTTGGTAATAATATATCGAAATATTTTAACATACCGAAAGATATCGACAAATATCGATATATCACGACATAGCTCTACATGTCTCGAAGTGTCTCATCATATGTCGGCATGATTTAGTTGTCAGGATACTCACTCCCTACCACGGCGGAAGTTTGCCTTTGATCGACGGAGGTTATTTTTATTTTCAGCATCTACTACTCCGCTACTCACGTCCTTGCATTCTGTCGCTGCTCCACCCGCATCTCAACCTTGCCTACAGGGGCGTCTTTTCAGGTTTTTCTTGTGGGGGGGGGGGCAAGATTCTTTTTCGGTGACAGTGATCTTGGTGCATCTTTTTTTATTAATTAAGCACGTATAAATTAGAAACTTTAATAATATAACTTCAGTTTTATATGCTCAAGTTAGCATTATTTAAATAACAAAATACAAAATAAATTGTATCCACTTAAAATTCTAAATCCAGGGGGGGGGGGACATTTATCTCCCCCTCCCCTTAAATGACGCCCCTGCTTGCCTTTCCCCATCGATGATGTTCCTACATGGGGTGGAACGCACCTTTAAAGTTAATTAAATTCACCTCTATAGAGTTGTGCAAAACATTGGTATTATGTGTGCTTTTTCATAAATATTTGTAAACATTCGCCGGCTGTTGCTGCACCCTACATATATAATTTGGGAATTCTCGGAAAATCGTCATACAAAAAAATGTATACTACAGTAAATTGCATCGCTACAGTCAAAAGTGAAAGATTGAACAAAATCAAATGTACATATTCATCTGTGTTGGCTGCATTATCGCACTGTCAAAACAATACGTCCATGACCATATATATTTTTTTTCTTAATTAGCCTTGGCAACTACAAGAAAAAGCATGTTTCACTCTTTCAAATGTATTAGTACCATAATTCTGCCTCGAATATTTATACGTTAATACCAGTTAACTTATGTACCCAAAGGTCAAACGTTACCTTCTTGTGCAATAGTTAGGGACATGAACTTTTCGAGAAAAGAATTTTGTCGCACTTTGTTTCAATTAACGTACACACCTGCATCTATGTTTCACGGTTATTGGCAGCGTGTCTTTGTGAAATAACGTCTCTCATTTGACTGTGCCAATAAGAATAAGGTTACTGTAACGCCACATGCCTGTGGTTTGCGAGTACAACCTCAAGACACGGGGATGTTCAAACACCCAATCACTGACCATGAAGCACAACTGCAGATGTGAACGTAAAGCACAGAAATAACCTGGGGCAAAATTATTTTCGCGAAAAGTTGATGGCCCTATCAGTAATACGACAACTAGTTAAGTGATCGTGGTCACGTTTAAGCATTTTCTTGTGAAAAGGTATTATTTTTTTTCAATTTAGGCCATCCACAATTTAAAAATCATTCTAGGATAAATCTTATGAAATGTGTCCAAACTCAATATTGTTATCCTTACGTACATATACTTATGATTTGTGGCTATATTACATTGACTGTGAAATATGCCTTTATTACGGCATGACATGACCTGGACATTTTGTTAAAATAATTTCAATATAAACTTTTTATTAAAATAAAAATATTAATTTCACTTGTTGTATACTCTACTTGGGGTTAAATGGACGAATACTTAATAACGGACTAAAGTTTCAGCCAGGCTTGTCGAAATATTAAAATTCATATATTAGGCAACCAACAATCTGCTGTGCAGAGAAGGTAACAAACAGAGAAAGCTTTTTTTTTTTTTTTTTTCGAATTAAAAAAGTTGTAGTTAGAATATGAGCTTGTAAACATTTACTTCCAAACGGTCTGATACTCATTTAGCAAAAATTACAAATTTATTAGCAAAATCCAACGCTTAAAAAATGGCATTTTAAAGAAGCTTTAAAGTATTGACGAAGTACTATTATCTGTATATTTAAGAAACTGTAATGGCATTGGTATAAAATTACTCGTTTGAGATTATTAAAAAATTCGATTAACTTCAGTGATTTTCAAAACAGTCAAGAAAGACGTTATGATAAAATTTCAATAAATTCGTTGATCTTGTCTAATGATCTTCTGTTTTTTTTTTTTTTTTTTTTTGTAATGTATGGTCTACATTTTAGTGTGGTATACTTATCCGCAAATGGGAAACATGCATTTTTAATGGAAATATAACGGGCACGACTTAAAGAAAACTCCTGTATTTATACTTCGTCTCAAATCATCCCTGTAATAGTTGCCTAATATAATTTTACCAATAATGAATGGTTAACACATTGAACACACCTGAGTGCCCTTGTCATTCATATAGGGCAAGAAATGCATGCTGTACTAATATATACTAATAAGCACCACGTTCACAAGTGAAGTGACACGTGGAGACCAAGCATGTTAGCTTAATTAGACAGCTGGGGATTGGCAAGACTGCTACCTTGTTAACTATCAGTTAACCAACAGGAAGATATCTTCCTTTAGTAACGATGTAATTAATGACACTTAACATAGCAAGCTTACGTCTACCTTCACGGAGTCCTAGATCTCAAGTGTTAATTATGTATATTTACATCAATACCCTCAGACAAACTGGGTGGAACCTTCGAGTTACACACCTGCCTAGGCGAAACTGTACATGGCCATTTGAAGAAATTATAAAGCCAGGGTAAAAATTATCTGCTGCGTCATTTTTCCATAGTTCACGCCGTGGTTTACTAGATGAATAAGTGTAACTATGAGCATCAAAACTGTAATGGAATCCATTACCATACAAGATTCTGTTTCCAACAGGGCAGAACAATGTGAGATATCCACTATGTTACGAACAGACGAGCTTATATTAACGTGGGAAGTATCAAAATCGGAAATATAAAAAATAATATTTTCAATAGTTAGTCACGAGAAGAAATAATAATACATTATTTGATGTGAAATTTAGAATAATACTCTTACTGCATGTATTTCCTTTTTCTACGAATGTTGCCGCCTGAAATGTGGAGCAATTTCCTATCGCCTTCTTTGTCATCATCTACTGAAATAGCATAATGTCTCGTTGAAGGCATGTACAATTAAACGTCCTTCGCGTTCGAAAATGTGATGCACATGTCAACCAGTAACAGACAATGATAAATACTAAACGGTAACGTTTATATGCCTTAACATAATATCATTAATTTTTACAAATAAGCAGTTTCTGTTTTCATTAGTGACTTGAAACCAGCTCTACCAGGGAGCAAACAATAATCTTGTGCATTGATCGAATACTACGAAAATGCCATTCATTGTCGGAATAAGAAAACAGTACAGTTCAACATAGTAAAATATTTCATACTCGTAATATTCCACTTCCGTGCACTACTTCTTGTGCATGATGGATTTCGAACGAAATAAGGGAAGAGTAGCCTACCTGTCCTGAAATTTTGGCGCAAGGTCCAGCGACTCGTATGGAAGGAAGGATTCTATTGGTCGCTCTGCGCTGGTCATATGACCCGCTATGTACTTGTCATAAAGATGAGAGTAAATCGTGATAGAGATGTGTGAAGAGCGGTTTGACAAGTCGTTAAGACTGTTCTGCACCGAAAAATTCGTAATTTTATAATTGTACCAAACACTCTCCGTCTGTTACACATTCCGAATATGTAATATCCCACAAATTCAATATTTTTTCGTTCCGTAGACAATTTTCGCTACTTACCCAAAGTAAAAACGTATTGTGTAAGAGTTGGAAAGTGCAGAAAAGTCTTAACGTCTCGAAATGAATTAAGCTACAAAATGACATCTTCGTTATTTTACGTAAAATTATTATTTTTAATATGCAGATACTCAAACATGTGCAAACATTTAGGTACATCCAAGCATTTATTTTTAATACAAATAATTTTTAATGTGAAATTTA
Source organism: Medauroidea extradentata (assembly GCA_003012365.1). Lineage (NCBI taxonomy): Eukaryota > Metazoa > Arthropoda > Insecta > Phasmatodea > Phasmatidae > Medauroidea > Medauroidea extradentata. Next base: position 2,240 of record PNEQ01040421.1, on the reverse strand, counting down.
AAAAAAAAAAAATGAGTGACATTCTGTAGCTTAATACACATAGTCACCTTAAGGGTGTTCACGGGGCAAAAATGCATAATTTAATATTTGCACGTCATTGTTTTCGTTTTATAGACGTTACTTGTAACTACATTTTTCACTTGTAAGGATTTTTTTAAACTCCCATAGCTTTCCCATTGCGGCATGACAAAACTCTAAATTTGCAAAGTACAGGAACATAGGTATAACAAAAACCAAGTGACATACTCGAATGAAATAATTTATACTGAATTTAGATATCATGGGCCATATGCTTAAAGATTTAAAATCACACAATGGAATTCCTGTGTCCTTTTTTTTTTAATCTGAAAGTTATGACAATTTAATTTATTTCTGGCAATTTTTAAAAAAGAGAAAATGACTTTGTTATGTGTTTTAAATATTTTAGCATGTTTCCCATAATATGCTACATAATTTTAGTGTAAATTATTTCATTCAAGTAAATCACTTGGTTTTTCTCATTCCTATGTTCTCGTAACTTGCAAATTCTGACTTTGACGTGCCAGTATGGAACAACTATGAGAGCTAAAATATTTTCGCAAGTGGAAAATGTAGTCACGAGTAACGGTTATAAAACGAACACTATGTCGTGCAAATACAAAATTATGCATTTTTGCCACATTAACACCCTTAATTATTTTTTTTTTCCGTTGCAGAGCGCCCTCTACGCGTTTTTAATTAATAATAAATAGGTACTGGGAGGCATAAATAGCTCAGATATTCAGAAAATACTGAAACAAATTATAATCGTTATCATGTAAGTGTTCAATTGAAACTAAACGTAAATGTGTTTGCTAAAATAAACGCTATTAAACATCAGTGAAGTTCACCAACCAGTCTCCAGCAAGGAGAAAACTTGCTGCGAGATATTTGTGTGAAATTTTTTTCAACCACATCCATTGTTCTGATAATCTAGCATGAGAGTTCGCATGAGAGATTTCGTACAAAGTTAAATATTTCGTCGTCTTAATGCTGCTTTACTTAGATGCCGTCAACGACCGGCATTATAATTCGTATTATTTATTATAATCAGCATCCTTTCATGGATATCACAAAATGTTCTACTCACTGTGAACGAGATTTTTCAACAACATTTGCAATAAGTAGCTTAAGTTAAACAAATTGTGCCCTAGCCGGTACCATATAACCCATAATATGTGTAAATCTTAAGGAATAATCAATTTTCCGATATTTTAACATCCGTTTCCCTATTTTAAGTAGACCTTGGTTGATAACATTTCCATATTTTTACCCCGGCGAAGGTCATTTATTAAAAGTAACATTCGTTCAAATTATTTCTATTTTTATAATTAATTTTTATTTGTTAATTCAGAAAGCGACAGTAATAACCACTATTAATATATTATTAATTTTGTTCACTTTATAAACTTACCTCTAATAACATACAAAGTGCTACTATCTTTGTAATTTTTATTCAAATATTCATGTATGTTTATATACGACTTTTCAAAATATTTTATGTACGGTTTGTGTTAATAACGAGATAATAATTCGTAATGTCAAATGTTATTGTCACATATCACAAGTTCCAGTTTACAAAACTTGGCAATTAAAAATGTCAAATCTAACGCTCGTAAAAATTGGTTTTCTTGTTTTAATTTCAGTAAAAACGACTTCGTAGAGACTGTCACGTTAAATAGAGGGGTCGTTGCACAAAATTTGTTTACTTCACTCGCCGAGTAATGTCTATGTGCTCCAATATTACTAGTCTAGGGGCCGACCTAGGGTCCTGTTGGAAAGTTTGCGTATACGGGGTTTCTCTTCATGTATTGTTTAATACATGTCCTGTGATGATTTTTAGCTTGGGTACATGTACACAGTGTCGTCAGTTTTTTTTCAAAATGACGTAAAAGTAAGGACTGTATTTTTCATGTATAACTGCTTTGAATTCACTATATTAATGGAAATGTTTGTGTATAAAACGTTTTCTGTTAAGATATCGTTGCGAATTTTTTTTTTTTTTTTTTTTTTTTTTTTTTTTTTTTTTTTTTTTTTTTTTTTTTTTTTTTTTTTTTTTTTTTTTTTTTTTTTTTTTTTTTTTTTTTTTGTTTCGGTGACATTGCCACTGGGTAATAATGTATGATCAAAACGACCTACAAACACGGAAAATATTATTATTTTTAAACTGTATAATTTCTGTTCATGTATGGATGATATATTTTCCTATATTGTTAAACACA
>PNEQ01040420.1:0-16183 GCA_003012365.1 Medauroidea extradentata | reverse complement strand
CCATTCTTCGCACCCCCACCAGGCCGTCAAAATCCTCCCCTCTGATTGGCTCCCAGCTATGCCCAGAGGCGGAGCAATCCATGCTGAATCCAGGAGTTTGTAAGGTGTTGGGTAAGTGTTAAGACCCACTTAACTCCTCGAGTCATCGGATTCCTGGGATACCACTGTTGCCGCAATCCGCCACTTTTTGGTGACTTGTGGATTACCCGGCACCCACTTACTGCCGTCCTGCGACGCCACCGACGCCGCGGGGTTGTGCAATCGTCTTCCTACTCTTCCGCGACGCCAACGACGCCGCGGGATTGCGACACCGTAACAATTTTTTCATAAATAGGTGGCAGTTGGCAGAGTTGTTTTTTGGACCCTCCTGGTCATTTCTAGAAATAGCGCCAATCCGTATTCGCGTGTGGGGTGGGGTTGGGGCATGGGTTTGTTTCCAAACGTTAAAAAATGTTATCACGCACTCTTTGAAAACATTATACGTCGTAAACCGTGCATCATACACAAAAAAAAAAGTTCGAAACAAGAAAATTTTAAAATTTTTTGTTACCTTCACTTATTTTCGTATAACTAACGGTTTCTTTAATATATATTTAAAAACTAAGGCTAATTGGTTATGCGCCCGAGTGTTTGAGGTATTTCGGACGCCATGTATCGTAAACTGTACATTTCACAGAAAACAAGAAAAAAAAAAAAATGTTAGAAATTGAATAGCAAACAAAAAAGTTACCTTGCATCTTTTCCCGTATCACTTACGATTTAGTAGATACACTCGAAAATATGTTTGAAACTGCGTTCGTGTAATCCATCAATAACTTCTCGCAGACAGGCTGAGACAGCTAACTTAGAGTTGGCGAACCTCCCTAAGTTCTGCGGTCTTGCAATACTTGCGCCTAACTTATTTGCTGGTGCGATGATTCGCGTTGTAAAGTTCTGTAACTACAGCAAATTTTATTGGTAAACCTTAACAACTAGCCTTAATTTGACCATGCATTACAGGTCTAATATTGGCTGGGCAATACTCTTACCAACCAACTGGGGATGGTGTGAGGTTTAACAGACACTTCATCCGATCACCAGTGACTTGCCACCAGCTCCCGATGAACTTCTACATCTCATCACATGTGCATGTAGATCTGAGTGTGGATCCAAGTGCTCCTGCCACATTGTTGACCTACCGTGCTTTATGACCTGTATACGATGAAGGGGTAGATGTCGTTGGAATGTACCTGAGGACATCAATGACAACCCAGATCGTGTGTATGTATGTATGTATGTATGTGTATATATATATATATATATATATATATATATATATATATATATATATATATATATATATATATATATATATACAGGACGAGTTCGAATATCACCGACAAACGCTGGCAGGTGATTCCTAAGGAAAAAATAAGACGAAAATGGAACCACTTTCCCGAAGTTGATTATTAAGGGTGCTGTGCGCCCTCAAAAGTCGGATTTTGAAATTATTTTAACAAAATATTTTAGAAACTAATTGTGACTAAGCGACAAATAGGCGAGTAGTGTTTTTTACAATGGAGATCATTCACCTCGGGAAATGTGGTTGGAAAGATCAACCCCCCTTCATTGTGTAAATGGGGGTTGCCACCCTGCCTTTGCATGAAACTTATTAACGAATACTTGTCAAATAATTGTTATATGTATTTATTAATCAGCGCGTTCAAATTAACAAAAAAAAGGCCGTCTTGTCTGAACACTCTCAGGTGAACCGTCCGCGAGAAATCCGTTGTGACATTATTCAAAACGGAAAGAGCGTGGCCTGACAGGTAGGCATTCCACTACACACGGGACACGTAACTATGAATGAATGACGAACACAGCATTGCTATTATTTACCTATGTACACTACACTTTACACATTAAAATTACAGTGGGCGCAATCTGTGTTACAAAATGAAGTTAAGGGGGTAGTTTCTCAAGTGCCTCATTTCTTATCACGTTCGCGTTTTATTTAATTGATTAAATGTAAAACGTCCGTATTGGTCTGAGAATCACCAACAAACTCCACCCGCATACTCCTTATAAAAAATTAAAGTAAGTCATACGTGCAACGTATGGTATACGAGGTATCGTAAGGAGATGGGCCGCCTTGAAGTGTAAGCGTAAACTTGTGTTTATTGTAAACATTGCAGAAAGTATTTCGAACAGGTATAATGATGCCTCTACAGATTTTATTAAGGTTAGTGAAATTATTTTAAAAAATGCGAACAAACGTTTTTAACAACTTCGTTCAAACGTTTTACGAAATATTGGTCCTTTTAATATCACATACTTTCTTATTTACGTACACGTAAACAAATTCATTCCGAAACCTCTTATTATAACACTCTAAATCTGAATTAGTGAATATTCACTGATTCACGCTGACAGATGGAGCAGTTTCAACAATTTTAATCAGTGAAAGTAGCCACTGCTTAATTTGTGAATATTCACTGATTTTCTTCAAGAGTGCTAACATCTCACAAGTGAATCAGTGAATATTCACCGGTTTTTCCAGTTGTTTTCAAAGAAGAGTTTTCACTTATTGAATCAGTGAAAAATTACTGAAAAATTTGTGGACATTCACTAATTAACTTGTGGAATGTTGGCACTCTTTATCGGAATCAGTAAATAGTCACCGATTCCACAGTGGTTTCTCACTGATTCAGTACGTTGAAACTGCTCCATCCATCGGCGTGAACAAGTGAATATTCACTAATTCAGATTTAGAGTGAAAGGTGCCTACCTTCCTCAATAATAACATTAGGCCTTGTTTTCGTCATATTTTGTCGTAAGAAATCACCTCCCAACTAGTGTTGGTCAAATTAAGAATCACGCTGTATACATCCAGATGTATTTAATACTATCTTTAAAACTCGTGTAAAAATAATTAAAGTTACACTATTTACTTTACGTTCACATTAAATTTCCGCAGACGATATTTCGTATTTCATTGTAATCACCTTACCACACCTTCATTTAGATTATTTATGTATATAAATCAGTCGGATAAGTTACAAAAACAGTACAATTTCTACTTAGACGTGTCATTATGCAAAAACTAAGGGATCATAATTTTACTAAATGGAAATATTTTCAGGAGTCATGACCACATTTTAAATAGCATTCGGTATAAACGTAACTTTTTTTAAACTGCCGGAAGAGCTTATAAGTAGCTATTTGGTAATAGTATTTATTAATACTTGGCGATATAAGAAATTGTTTGTGAAATAAGTTACATTTTGGAAATGAATAAATAGACTCGTACATTGGTTTGTATAGCCTCGTCATTGGACTACCAATGATAAAAGTAACCCTCATATAATAATATATCATACAAATACAAGTCTCAGTGATAAGTAAATGGGTTGCCGTTTAATCATATTGTGTTCACAAACCTATGTCCAGAATAGCTTTATTTACGCGCTAGACCCGTAGAAAAAATAAGATCAAACGTACGCGAACATCCCAAATATTCCTTGACGAACTGTATAGAACCAAACAGCACAGGGATATCCTACGAATATCCATTCTGGTCATTAGAGATGTTATATTGACATCCTACATTCTCCCTGGGATATCACCAGGATATCTGTACGGCTACTCAGTCAACGCTTTCAGAATGTCGTATGAATATCCCTACAGGATCTCCATGGGCACGTACTTGTACCGAAAGTAAATTTTCTGCTCTTATTTTCATCGTTTACAACCAATTGTCAACATTCTCACTGATATTAAATTTCCTTGCCAACTGTAGTGGATTCGAACCCTAAAAATTTTAGTTTCAAGTTTAACATGCTAACCGTTACTTCACAACATCACTTTGCAAAACCGCATCCTTAGTCTTAAATTTACAATACAAGTTATGACGAGAGAGAAATATTATCTTTTTAGAGTATTAGAAATATTTTCTTTACCATAAATATTCGTATTAATAGGCCATCCAGGAAAATATTGGTTTCATCAAGATGTCTTGCTAAATGCCCATCGTTATTCACAGCAGAAAACCTATCTGATTCACATTACCGGTGGACATATGGCGTTGTTTATTTCTTAATGCGTTTTTAGAAGCAAAAATTGCATGCATTTAATTACAGCGTTAATTCACTTAATAAAACTATTAATATACTTATACAATGCATACTGTTACCTTAAAAATAAAACAATGTAAATGAAATTATACATCTCGATAACCTACATACCCACGTTCAGTACATTTTTGGAATATCCACGGGAGATACTTTCGAACTCTCCAGTGCATTTATTTGAGGAATTTGCCAAGGGTTATGTATCTTTCAAAACACTTAAATTAATTGTCAACGCTATTTTCAGTGTATTTTAAACAATGCATTTGGCCTCGTGTAATCTAACCATCTCTGTATTACATTCTCACATAAATCTTAACACAAATTAAGTAACTTTACAATACCCTAGGGGTATTCATAAGATGCTCGAGATGTATTTTGGACTCTGAGGATATTTACCCGCAGAGTATCCTGTGCTGTGTGGGAACGTAGTATATAGAAATTAGAGTAGTGTATTAGTGTGACAGCATCACGTGTTACACTCGTCGTGGAATATACAGGTACATGCATCCCTCTTTCTGTAATAAACAAAGCGGTTCTTGGCATGGATTTGTAAAGACAATATGACCACACGGCATCAATCCACATACCACCTAGTCTTGTAACATATAGAATGTTGCAAAACTGCATGCCAGTATTTTGTGGTAATAATCCAGAAATCTAGAAGAACAAAAAATATAATGTTAACGTACGTCCGGAAATGCACAATTCCTGCGCTTTATTCACGTGAACATGAGTCCGAAAATGTATTATTTCTCATTTCTGTACCCCAATTTACAGTGCATGACGTATAGTGCATATCGTGTGACAGGGGCATATCGAGTTGTAGGTTTTTTTCTGGGGAGGGGGGAGGAAGAATGAGACACATTCCTTAAAAGTAGATATGCCCACACCACGTGTCAAAGAGGGGAGGGATGGTCCGGGGGTCTTCCCACGGAAAAATTTAGTATCTAACGTGCAAAATGGTGCTATTTAATATTTGAATATGCCACTTAAAAATTCTGTAATATTTTAAGGATAAATCATACATAAAAGGTCAAAGAGAGGACGGGTCCCGTGCCCCACGTGGATCCGCCATCGGCGTGCGGGTTGGATTGTTATTACTGTGGCATGCCAGTGCAGCTATAATACAGCTACATACCGGTCAAGTCGTAATTAAATGGACGATAAGCATTGCCCAATGTAAATTACACAGTAACGTAATCCATTCGCGCGCAATGGACTGAAAGTCATGAGACCTGTAGTATAGTAACAGTGCGTTTACGGGTCTTTGCTCATACAATATTTTGTGTTCCTCTATATGAGAGAACAGTTCCACCAAAATATTGACATCCAGTTTTGCAGCATCCTGTATTCACTAATATATTTTGTATAACGGCGTGTGGGCTATACGATAGTTTCAAGTGCGTAGTGTTAGATGCGTGGATACAAGTACTTTTCTTGAAATTAAATTAATGGGCAACGACTTTCGCCTACGGCCAATAGTTCAATTCAATACTATACTGATACTAAAAAGACAATAATCCGAACAATATCAATAACAACCAAAAGATTGTAGTTAAACTCGACGAAGTTCTAGAACAACCAGAGCCACGTAAAGGGTGCCGAATTCCCGACGCAGGATCCAGATAACCGGACAGCACTCGGCGGTGTTGCAATGAAAAATGAGTATAGTTGCAGATACCGTACTTTTGTTAAAATAGGGATAACAAAACAGTTTGGTTGTCGGTACTACTCTGGACAGTTCCTTCAACAATCTGTTTTGTAGAAGAAACAAAGAGCCTTGTTGCTGTTACACACCAGATGGTAACTTCTACAGGATTGTTGAAGGAACTGCCTATAGTAGGTACTGACAGCCAACCTGGTTTGTTGTCCCTATTTTAACAGAAGTATGGTATCTGCAACTATACTCATTTTTCAGTGTGTATGCATGGATACAGGTGCAGTTGTAAGGTGTCGCCCCCAAAGCTACCTACCCCCCTTCCCCTCCTACAAAGCAGACGGGGGGAAAGTGGGCCGCCCCCACCGCCCACCTCGCAGCAGTATAACACGACGTGCGAGGGGAATGGCGGCGACAGTCGCGTGCCGCCACGACGTCTGCAGCCAGGACGTCTCGACGTGTACTACGTAGTGCGACAGTACTTCGTACAGGACACTAGCAGCTGACCATGTGCGCAGTGAGTACAATCCTCCCTCCTTCCAGCTCTGCTCCTCCAAGCACCTGCTACCATCCACCGTCACTTCACACAACAACTGGCAGGTTAAAAGTTCTTCTGGAGCCACCGTAGAGTTGTCGTCAGGATCTGTGATCGTGGTCTTCGTTATTCATATTAGGATCCGGTAGTTTTCGCGAAAAGATTTTTGTCCCTCTTTGTTTTAGTATCATATGTATACACCTGTACCTCAACTTCATGATTATTGGCAGAGTGTTTTTGTGCAGAGTTATTATTCATTTGACTGTGCCAATCAATACATGTATAACTTTGACCCAACACGTCTGTGATTTGCGGGTTTAACTTCCAGATTTGTATGTTAAGACATCCAATAATTTACCACAAAGCAGATATGGAGGTGCGTACATACGGCACTAAAATAAAGTGGTTCAAAAATCTTTTCGCAAAACTACCAGGCCCTATTAATATTATTTGAATTATTCTGTTTTAGAGTACTGATTACTGCTACTGGCTGTGGGCGAAAGCCCTTGGCCATTGATTACGTAAAAATAACTGGAAAAGTCTATATGCAATTTTCTGTACACTCAGCACTTTTGAATACTTACTTATTTTTATCAGACGAGTTTCATTATTCCGGCACATCTTATTATAAGCATGTCAGTGTAAGTAATAAATACATGCAATGTCAGACGGTACAAAATTTATATATATTTTTTTATATAAATATTGACAAGGCGGTCGCTTAAAGTGCACACTCTACAGCTAGAGATAGTGAAAATACGCTCAAATATTTAGTGTCACTGTAGACAGTAAAGCGTTCTGTCATATTGCGCCCTATATGATTGGACGACGATAACTGGAGACGGTTAAAATGATGACAGACGAAAAACAATCAGTAAGGTCCGGTAGTTTTCACGAAAAAAGGTTTGCCCCACTTTGTTTCAGTGCCTTACGTGCACACCTGCAGCTCAACGTCATGGCTATTGACAGAGTGTTATTGTGCAGAGTCGTTATTCATTTGACTGTGCCAATCAGTATACGGATAACTGCCACACATCACGTCTGTAAATTTACGGGTTTAACCTCCACGCGCTGGGTGTTACGACATCCAATCACTGACCACAAAGCAGAGATGCAGGTGCGCACGTAAGGCAATGAAACAAAGTGGTGCAAAAAACCTTTCCGCGAAAATTACCGGCCCCTAACAATCAGTATCGGCGTACCAGAATCATCATTGTTTCGGTTAAATGTTAAAAACGAGTAACGGAGTAAGAACATTGGATATGCAGATAATGCATTGGAATCGAGCAAATAGTCAACTTTCCCCGCGATAAATCCCTCTTTGTGACTATACAGCAAATGCGATTTTTGTTAATGTACCCAGGTTAGATGAAGAATGACAGAATTCAGCGGTACCTTGAGAGGTATTTATCTGCTTCGTGTGCTAATATTCATCCCTATAAAGTTACCGGGCCTCTTCTTTCTGTCAGATGTGAACAGGATGTCGCGAAATTTCCTATACAAGCAGCGTCCGAATATTCTGTTTTGCAGAGAATAATAATACCTGCAACAATGTGAATTGGTATGTTTTTAAATGTATCGAAACGTGATTAAATACTCATAAATAAACCATCACTATAATACATTCACCTTAAGGGGCTCGCCTCGTGGACATGTGTTTGTGTGAGTGAGGTATAGTGCTAAGGGCGACGTCGTATGGGCCATACAACGGTGCGTCGCCTCTACGCTTAAGGCGTGCAGTCTTCGCGAAAAAAAAAACACATTTCCTATGGGACATTAAGTGGTGACCCTATTGTTTTATTTACGAAATCACTTTACTAAAGTCCAATGCACTACCATTAAGTGGTTTCACATGTGTTTGGCTAGTATATTTTCCGCTATAGCAGCCTAAAAACCCCGTTTTAACCCATTTTGACGTGCCCTAAAAGGGGATTTCTAATACGTGTGTGGTCTTGAAAGTACTTTAGGGCAGTCGTCTGAAGTGTGTGTTCTTTTCGTAGAGAAACGGCGTGAACACACGTGTATTAGTTTCGGTGTAAAACGTTTTCTTCAAACACGCTGCAGTGTGATTTTATGGCAACGAGGCGGGCCCCTTAATTTCTTTACAATGTGCCCCTGGGATAGCGACTTTTATGGCACATTGTGTTGTATCTACAACTAAGCGTGGAAATAACAGCCCTGCTGTTGCCTTAAGTCGCTTACTTATTGAACCTAATACACAAGGCCAATGTTTTTTTGTTAACCTGTGCTTCAGTACAACAGGCATACGGTAGCGGTTTTTATGCTATCGTTGGTCGTTGTCTGCAGGAAAAGCAGCTGTCGTATTCGACCAGTCCTTCCTGAAGGCGGTCAACATTGACCGTTAACTCTGTGATTGTAGTTAACACCTAGCCTATCATAACGTAACCATTCCAAACAAACAAGCGAACGACTTGACCGAGTTTCTAAGTACGTTTCGTCAATAAATCTCTTCGCTAATTATAAGTAAATCTAATAATTACAAAATGATAGCAGAGAAAACCACGGATATGGAAAAAGTTTGTGTTTGATTTGGCTTCTGTTATCCTAACCTGGCTTCACGACCCAGAAAAGTGCATCACGGGTACATATGCAGCAGTTCGAATTCATAACAATGACACACATGTATCATGGACGTTCCCTTCAGCTAAGGCACGAGCCACTCATGATTCTCAAGCCGTAGATCCGGATTTGCATGACGCACACGTGATCAACGACACATTGCACTGAACTCAAACATGGCTTGCCTTAGGGCAAAGACATCTGCTCGCACCCCACTAGAAAAGTGTGAGTAGACTATTATCAATAATGACTCTCCTTTAACATAACAGGATATTATATTATGTTGCTAAAGGTGGGTGTAAAGTGTCAGATGCTCTGACAGCAAAATGAATAAACGTCAATGCGAAATACACATTGGGATATACCTCATAGTATTTTACCATATTATAAATCGAAAAATATTTACTTCGTGTCTTGAGTAGCGAACGTCATTGCTAGCGGTATGCAAATTTCGCGTTATTTTGTTCGCGATAGGCTAGAATCCACTGGCCTATATTCATCCGGACACACTCAGTAACGTTATATAGCTACATAGTCTACGACTTTGTGGCAGACGTTTTAAAGGCTATTCACGATTTGAATAAAATTCAGTTTAAAATTGCAAATTTTCTTCGCATTCTACGTATTGAGATTCGATAAATCCTTTAAATATTGTACTGTATTTCAGAATGTTACGTTTTTAATTTTTGTAAAATATGTAACTTTAAAGTTTATGGAATTCCTGCGTTTTTCATACCTAATACATCTAGTGTAGTAATAATTATTATTTATGGCGATTAAGAATAAATACTGCGGGTACATATTCAAAAATTATACAGAATGTTAATGAAAGTATGTTACAAACTTCGCGAGATTATTTCATGTAAAGAATTAGGTAAAGTTATCAGTTTTTGGCTGGCGCGTATCTTACGAGAGAAATTCGTGATTGGAAATTGACATTGAAAAACAAATTTCGTTAAAATAACCTAAAGTAAGGAGAAACGAATTATGAATTTCCATGTGAAGATTAATAATAATATCTGCAATCTGTGAACAATTGGTTTCGAATACCTTTCACCTTTAGTAAACAAAGGGGTCGGTCAAGCATTTTTAGGAGTATAATTTTTTTTAACATTGCATTTCTTGCTATTAAGTTACACATTTTGTAGCAGGAGGCCCCAATTAACAAAAAAAAAGTTGTCTTATCGCAAAACACGCAATTGAAACGTTTTCAAGTAAATTGACGTAGAATATGTGCGGCCTTACAGGCAGGCAACACGCGGTACATAGGAGATTTGAACAATCTCAATATCAAATGAAGGCGAAAGGTATTCGAAATCTTTTTTTATTCCCAGAATATAGATATATTTCTTCTTACTTTTGTTTACTTTGGCAAAGGTTGGTTTTCAATATAATTTTTCAATCGCTGAATTCTCTCTTAAGGGCGCTGCCTACCCGCGCGTGAGAAGCTCAAAAGCGACGGAGCAGTAAGGTTGACCTTGAAGGACGCATCAAATGCCACGTCGCCTCAACGAGCCAAGCGCTGAACTAGCGTGCAAGGTTCCTGCCGAACACTAAGCGGTGACCATATTATTTTATTGGTGGAAAGTCTTCAGCTAAGTCAGTTCAGGTCACAAGCTGAGTTTCACATACATCCGGTTTGTACATTTTGAAGAACGGATGTCTGAAAATGCCGTTTTTAGCCATGTTGGAGGGCACAGAGACAGTATTTTTTAACGATCATGGCGTCTTAACAATGAGGTTCCGACCTTGTATGAAGTTTGTTTTCTTTTTGTACATTGGCACAATGGGCACACGTGGAATATTTTCTTTAAAAAACCTGTTTACGAACACATTGCAACGAATTTGATGCGTGGAGTAGGCGACCGCCTTAAGGGCGCGGTCTACCATAATTTTCATCACCATGTTTTAATTTTTATTTGTACCATATATTTTTTTCTTATTGTAGACACGAAATGTGACTAAAATTGGCTCTTATGAAATTTTTTTTATCTCTAATAGTTTTCGCGTAATGGCTTGTTAGTCATATTTTGCATGTTTCCGTTTTAGCGACTACACTAAAACCAACTGATATACCAAACTAAAAAAAAAAAAAAAAATCACAGTGGATAAAGACATTACAGGCTACAATGTCCTGCTCATAAAAATTAAGAATAAAAATTATTTGTGTTTAAAAAAAGGATTGAATTTTTTAAATTTTTATTTTCAGTTTTAGAACAGTACAGTGCAAATGTTGACGTTTACGAATCATTACGCAAAAAATATAAGAGATACAAAAGTTTCCAAAGAGGAAGATTTAGTCATAATTTATGTCTAAAATAAGAAAATAATATCTGGTACAAATATAAAAATAATTAAAGACGTTGAAAACAGAAGATGAACCGCGCCCTTAAATGTTTGCAACCCTAGGCTTCGTATTATAAAATATGGGTGAAAATCTCACAAAAGTGTCGGCCTTGTACAATATTGTTACGGGGGTAACTAGGGGCGTGCTTAGCTTCCAGAAGTAGAGAACTCGCGAGAGGTACACAACCTTAAAATAGGTTAGTTATCAACAATAAAATTAAAGTTAAAGAATTCGTTTAAAGAATTTAATACAAAAAGAAAAATCAAAGAAACGTTTACAAAATTTTGACTAGAATTGACAAGTAAGAAAACAAACAAAACTACGTATGACTTATCATCATTACTACATTTCCATTTCTGCGACACAAGTACAGTTACTGTTATTAAACTTTAATCACCTAACAATGTTTAAAATCTACTAAATCTTTAGTTTTATTTTCCAGACGTCTGGACTGATCACAACGACAGTGCAAGTATTTAGATCATTTATACGTCTCTTATCGTCACTCCTAACGGCCTCAAGTTAGGGGGTATTTCCAAATCAAAAATAAATAAATAAAGTTAACTTACATGTTCCGATAGCCTGTCTTCAAGCTCTGTTCCAGTGGGCAGCTTCCCACTGCCTCTGACCGATGACAACGACCCCTTATAAAGCTCGTGCCCTGCTTAGTCCGCATTTCACGCGAGGCGATGACCCCAGTGCAGTGCCCCCGACATGTGGAAACATAACCGCCCGGGTTTTCGGTTAAATCTCCACGACCAGTAGCAATCCACAAGGGCCATGCCAAAACACGAAATATAAAACCAATAAAATTATGAAATTTCGAATTTACCGGAAATTTGGACGAAAAAATTAAGGCCTCATAAAAATCCAACGTAACAATATCGTGTACAAGTTCTTGTGCTGCACTCATCAGCCAGTTGTAGCGAAGAGTATTACTCCCATAAACTTTCATTCTGTCTCTACGCACATTTTTTTCCGACTATAAAGTATCTGACTTGAATTTCCGTTGGCCTTGTGATGAATACAACAGCAGCTCCTTGGCCATACGAAACATTAGACGTGTTGAAAGTCCTAACAGCAACGTGATACACTGATATGTAAGGAGAGTTACTTAAGACTCGTAGTAGGTATATTCTTGCCGACCCCGAGGTTCTGACAGTAACAACAGCGCATCAACCACGTAGAAACATATTTTGATGTTCTTATTTAAGACTGGAAAGACGACTCTAGTTATTTCCCGAACCTTTATCCTTCTTATGGGGTTATTTACACTTTGGAATCACTGAACTTTGGCGTTCTAGTAACAGTGTTCAGATTGAGGCAGTCAAAAAGGAACGTTTCTCCTCAATAGGCAACTTAGCCAATAGCGTTTACACACTGAATCATGGGTAGGAACGGGAATTTTTGGTGAAAAGATTTTTGCCCCACTAAGTTTCAGTGTCTTACGTGCACACCTGCAGCTCAACTTCATGGTTATTGGCAGAGTGTTTTCGTGCAGAGTTATTATTCACTAGCCTGTGCCAATCAGTACATGGATAACCGCCACACTTCACGTCTGTAATTTACGGATTTAACCTCCACACGCTGTGTGTTATGACAACCAATCACTGACCACAAAGCAGAGATGCAGATGCGTACGTAAAGCACTGAAACAAAGTGCTGCAAAAATCTTTTCGCAAAATTTCCTGTCTCTAATAATGGGTAGGAACAGTTGTTTTTTCACAGACAATGCGAAAATGTATATTATTGTATGATATGAGTTTATATTTATTAACACTTCCAATACATTCGGAGTCGAAAAATTACTGTTTTTTTCATATACGGCAAAAGCAAAAGTTTTCAAAATACGTATCTCATTTATCATAGTGAGTAATAAAGAACGTTGCCGGTAAATCAATAATGCCACTTTTAACAACGGAAGGTAGTTTTGTTACAAATTTATTATAAATACTAACAACTATAAATATATACTGTAACATCCGATAG
The DNA here is from genome assembly GCA_003012365.1 of Medauroidea extradentata. Lineage (NCBI taxonomy): Eukaryota > Metazoa > Arthropoda > Insecta > Phasmatodea > Phasmatidae > Medauroidea > Medauroidea extradentata. Next base: position 2,966 of record PNEQ01040420.1, on the reverse strand, counting down.
GTTCAGGTTATTTGTTTTTTATACTGTAATAAACTCAACAAATCACTAAAAACGCCTGCTAAAAATAAGTATACCTACAAACAATTTTCTTCCGTCATAGTGCAAGTTTCCATATACTTAGAATGTTACCTTGCTTTATTAGTCTACACTGAGATGTCAATTTTTCATGCCGTAATAATTTGACATATTAACCATGAAACTAATGTCCTGCAGTTAATATTGGAATACGTAAGCTACAAAAATGAATTAGGCCTATGTGACGTGCACATAATTGTTCGCTGGGAGCTCGACCGTGGTAAATAGTAAAAACAGAACTCCAACTGGATCATTTGATAAATTGACAGCAAACGTTTCATTGCACTGTAACGTTTTAAAGGTGAGGTAAGTGGGCCTTACGTCTCGTGGAAAGGGAGTTCATTAGAGACGGTGACAACTTTACGCAATGACAGGAGATGGGAAAGGAATCGGCCATGGCCGTTGTTAAGAAACCATCCCAACATTCGTCTGGAGTGATTTCGGGAAACCACGTAAAACCGAAATCAGAATGGCCGTAGTCGAGTACCAAACCCGAGTCCACTCAAATGCGAGTCCAATGTGTTACTTTTGCGCGACCTAGCTCGTTTTTGTAACACTTTAGAATGTTGAACAATACATTAACACAATTCTAAATACACACAAAAACAAAGGCCTATCTTTACTCAACGGAACCACATTTGAATGTATGTACCCGCATGAACGTAAATCTACCAGTATATAAATACTGTAATACCTAGCCAATAAAACATTATGTCAACAAACTACACAATCCATTTTCACTTTAAAAATCAATTTTCTACTTATGTTCTAGGATAGTTCTGCATGGTAAAACCTCAATTTCTTATCACAGTAACCTCAACAACAGGGAAAAAAAACCTAAATACGAAAAATTTTTCAATGTCTCACTTCAAATATGTTCGTAAGTGATTTTTGGGTGCTGCTCACAAGTGGTAACGTAAGCCAATAAGTAGGCCTACATGCCCAAAGACTTGCAGCAATTCTCTGGGTGGGCGGATACGTATAATTAAAAACTGTTATTGACTCGTAAAAATACGTTATACTATCATATCATAACATTTAATGTCATAAACCGGCCTGCAATTTCTTCAGATTCCTTGTAGCTGTTAAAAAATATCGACGACTACTTTCATAAACCTATTCACATGTGATGCTAAAAATAATTAGGACTAGTCCTACAAATTACCTTGCGGTAGTATGCGATTTGCACTATAAACTGTTTTGAAGTATTACAGTACGCCAAAAACTGTGAAAACTTGTTTTAATTATTTAATAATAAAAACAGACAGAAAAACAAAACAGTAACGACTGACATGAATGTGAAGTAACGGACTTCCCGATGCGATTACTTTTATTTTAAAATCACTTGACGTTATGGAACTTAGTAGCTCTTAAAATAACTGTCGTTTGTCTTACTATACACGTTAAATAAATAGCAATGTTTCACATAATAAGGTATAAATTATGTGAAAAACATTCCAATGAATTTAACCTAATGGCAAACTCGCGATTGTTTGTGCAAGCACGGCTGATTATTCACTTCTGACGTCACTGCCCAAGTCGTCCATAAACGACGCGGCCATTGTTGAGGATGATCACGTAGGTTATAAATATCTAGGGCTTCAAAAATAACGCAAAAACAAGGGACCCTAATTATTACATTGCTCCACCTAAACTCCTTTACAAATTTGACAGTAAACAGTTGTTATTTTAAGTAACTATCACAAACGACTGTTTTTAAAAATAATGATATTGACTTCATAGAATGCAAGATTTAAAACTAAAACCATTGGGGGAGAATTTAACATACGCTGAATAACTTGAAATAATGTTAACTTCTAAGTAATTCACTGGAGCTTTCATGCCAATGAACTAATTGTAGGTGGTACATGAAATATCTGACTAACTGAACTTTAAGATGTCATGAGTAGAGGCCTGTAAATGTCGCGTCATTTTCCGACAGCAGACTAGACTGCGATCTGTTGTTATCTCACTCGACGTCTTCCACTGGCCTACAATGTTGTGGATTGTAGCGGAGAACACTTTGAGTCAATAATTTGAAGTTCTACTGTAGAAAGACAGATCGCACGTAAAGCAGTTGAATACGTAAATGACATCACATAAACACTGGTGTTACGTTTTTAGAAAATTACTCAATTTTTATTTCTGAAAATACTATAGTATTTACGTAAAACGTACAGTATTTTATAACTAGTTTAAATGAGGAATTTTTTTAATATAAGTGAGACTCGCAGTCTAAATATCAGGTACGGCTTTAATTTACAATATATACACTATTTCATTACATTTACGATGTTCTTTACGTAGGGAGGCAAGAATAGTTAGATATATAATTATACATTCATGAATACTTATGAGCCACTCAGTTTAGTTACGATGATGACAGTCCCACCTTGTTAATGATGCCGAGGCTGATGTAAGGCAACGTCCACGGCGATCGGCACGTCGTAGATCTGGACGTCGCGGTGCATCTTGGTAGTGAAGTGGTCCTGGCGACGATATGGGGCAGACAGACCTCGTAGGTAGCGTAACACCGCCTTTATCGCGCCCTGTGTGGCAACTCGTATCGCAGTTTGAGTGGGGAGTTCTGCCTTGCAGTTTGCAGCAACTTATGTTTAATATTTTGTAATTCCTGGCCGGGTGGCCTGGTTACTGATCGCTGTATTAGAACCAGGGTTACATGGCTCATAGCTAGAGCCACGATTTTATGGCGAAAAGATTTTTGCAACATTTGGTTTCGATGTGTCATGTGCACACCTGCGGCTCTGCCACATCGTCTGTGGTTGGATGATTTTACTCTCACTGGCCTTGGCAAATTACAGACCTACAGACACACAATAATCTTATTCTGATTGGTGCAGTCAAATGAGAAACGTGTCTGAACATAGACA
>PNEQ01040419.1:0-16192 GCA_003012365.1 Medauroidea extradentata | reverse complement strand
CAGGTCGAGTTCGTCATATGTTCTTTCACTAATGTTGTATTCAAATACGAAAATACACGGAACTACGTACAATAAATCGCTACCAACCATACAAGCAGTAAAGTAACTCTTGTTAGTGGTGATGTATATGCAGTAACGGCTAGTGATTTTTTTCAAAGGTTAAATCTTTAGTGCTCACTTTATTCCGAATGGCCTATACGTAGACAGTGAATGTCACTATAGACGGTTCGGGATAAAGTAAGCACTAAAAAAGCTCTGCTAAAGTTCTATTCTCAGCCAATTCGTATCTTTCCGCGCGTAACGGCTAAGGACGGGAAATGTCTATAACCTCTCTGGACTCGCAACTTTATGTTTGCGCGCGTAAGCTATATTTTGCAATCGGTAGGAACCGATATATTTTGATAAAAAAAAGTTAATTAATTGATATGAAACAAAAGTATGTCGATTTCGGTTGATTTTGTTAAAGGTAACTTATATGCAGTAACGGCTAGTGATATTATTCAAAGGTTAAATTTTTAGTGCTCACTTTATCTCGAACGACATAGTAACAATTGCCCCAATACTTAAATTTGTTACTGAATCATAGTTCGGTCGGCCGCTCAATAATCCTCTTCCGTCGAGGAAGTAACTTAAGAATATTTAGGATAAAATAAAATAAAATATGTAAGCATTAAGTATACACCAATGTAACTGTTGGTTAAGGAAATTTTATCCATATCATAAAAGTATACGATGTATTATTCTTCGGGGCGAGGGAAACGGCCTTCGGGGGAAATAAATGCTACTTTTCTGTAATTTATTTATCTTAAAATCTTCGCACGTAATAAAATTAGAAAAATTTAGCTGTTAAAATTGCAAAGCTGTGTAACTGATAGTCTACAATAAAATCTAACAAATTGTATGGTAATATGTAAACCTAAATTTGAGTGACAATCTTGTAAGCATTCGATTCTGTTATTTAAAATAATGTATGACGGGTCAAGTGGAAGTGAAGGAAGGAGAGATTATCTTAACTGAGTCCACAGTAAATAAAGACAAACCCGGCAGAAAAAAACTACTTTTTGAATACTAATTTACCAAGAATACCACGCCAAATAGCCTAAGGATATCCAGTTGTAAGGCTCCATTCGGAGTACGATAATCTGGCCTTCGGGTAAACCCCTCCCCCAACCCTTATGACTATCATTATTATTACTATTATTGTAAGTACGCAGTTATTGTTAGTGGTGTGTATATGGTTATTCCTGTTGTAGCACGGCCTTTATGCAATCGAAACGACATAATCTATGAAAATAACTGTTTTTTACGTATGCCTTTGCGGGCGAATGTAACCGTACTACAAATATATTAAAATTAAATTACACAACAAATTTACATACATTAAGGTCACTGCAGAAAACATTAGCAGTAAATACAAAACTTAAAATAGACCAATATGTTGAAATCACTCATTTAAATTCGAGAAAACATTACAACGTCTAAACAATCTACGCATAAATTACAGCTGCGCTCGCAATGACGTTATGTAAAAAAAACTTATTTTCGCCATGCGAACCCACTGCAAGAATAGTTCAAAGATCAGATATATATATAGTTTGATTTTGATGTGTCAAGTTATAGCCTACAACATTGTTATACACTGTGAATTTTCTCAGTTTGGTATGTCAGTTGGTTTTAGTGGCGTACATAAAACCGCAAAATGCAAATTTTGACGTTTACTAGTCACTACGCAAAAACTATGAAAACTAAAAAAATTTTGTTACAGTAAAAAAAATAGTCACAATTTAAGCCTACAAAACAAACGTATACAATACGAATACAGAAACTTATAAATCAATTAAAATGTTCAGTGAACCGTCCCCTTAATGAACCAGAGGGACAGCAGGTGGTGGCAGTGACCCTCGTAGCTTGGAGAGGCAGTGTCGGGGCAGGACATGTGTGGCTCGTGGCAGGGTGTGGCCTGGAGGAGAACGTGTCCTGCCCGACAAGAAACCACTTTGTGTAATAACGTCACACAGCTGCCTGCAGTCCTGCGAACATAGCTGTCCTCCCCACCACCAGTCCTTGCCTTGCCTCATCATGGCAGGTCTTTGCTCATTTACACTTTCAATAACACCTGATAAGTTCATCAAACTGTCACCAGATATTCTGGATTGTGAAAAAGTCTACATCTGCACCCCCCTCTCTCTCTCTTTCAATCTATACAGGAGGATGTTAATGAATTACGTTTAAAACATCCTGTAGCGAGATAGCCGACACTGAGACAAGAAATTTGATATAGGACACTTTGAGGTCGCAATAGTCGGGAAACGACTTAAAATGGGTGACCAAACGTTGAACGGTTGAACATAGTATCACAGATGCCACACATCGCTCCATCTGTGACTGTCTGACGTAGTGCCCGTGTTGCATCAAACACATTGATTGTGTTCACTTTGCAATGTACGACCTGTCGCATATAGGGCGTAAGAGGAAGAGTAGTTTCGTTATACGACAAACATCAGTTTTTACATATACACTGGCAGCACAACGTCTGCCGGGTTCTTGGTAGTATCATATAAATATACAGGTATCCAAAAGGGACCGTATAATGAGCACACAATGTGGATCATGTGTTAAATTGGAGACGAAAATGTTGTACGATGACATTTTACATGCGCAATGTGGCAACATAGCATCGAGAAAGTCCCCTTTAGCGCTAATCTGACTTGACTTTTCTAGTGAACTTCGCGTTTTCTTTTAGGCACAAGCTAGAGTTCCAACAACTATAGATCTGTACCACGTTCAAGTTGACTTACTCGACACTTACTGGAAGTAACCGAGTCAATAATAAAACTGTAGCTGAATACAGGCCCATTTCACTGTCAGCGAGCAGCTAATAAACACCTGCTGTCTGCACGATTTAACATATATTCTTGGAAGCTAGCCTACAGCTCAGTGAACCCGTAAAATGTCCCAACCTTTAAGACATATCTTATTACTTATGTTCATAACCACCACATTATGGGCGTAGGTTCAAATCCCGAGTGGTCCAAACATGATTCTTCGTTTACTTGTGGTAACATATATAAAATAATACCTGTACGAGGAGCGTACGTATTGTAGTGTTGACACACTGTGCATGTATTATATCAGCGTACATTTTGTTACTAATAATTTAGTATCCACACTATAAAGAAATTACACTTTTACAAATAAATTCTTTGAAAACCCAGTTTCCAATTAAATTGCTTGTAAAACTACAAAGGTTGCCGTTGAAAAAAAAATAAAATACAAAAACAAATTATTGTTAAATTACAAGGGGTAGACTTGTGGTAGTACTTGCAACAAAGAAAAAAATAAATTGCAAATACTCTTCTTACTTTAATAATGACACCTACCTTATTAATTAAATCGATTTTGCTCTTATGTAAATTTTTTATCAACCATAGTTTTTGCATAATGGCTCGTCAAAGTAAAAATTTACTGTCGCAGTTTTAAGGACGAATTAAAACCAGCTTACTAACCAAATTGAAAAAAAAAAAGTCAACAGTGAGTAACGATGTTGCAGGCTATAAGTTCTTCTATTTAAGACCCAAAAAATTTATTAACTTTGTATTTAAACGAATAAGCTGAAATATGAAATAAACATTTTAAAAATTCAAGAATGTTTTAAAAGTACAAACAATTTTCATTTTGTGAATTTATACGTAACATTGTTTTTAATTGTGAATATTTTCACTTTGGCATGTAATTAAATAAGGTAATATGCAAATTTGACCACTTTATTGTATTAGTTTCTCTACAACACGAATTGACAATGAATGTCTAACGAAGTAATTAGCTCTGTAACATTTGCTGACAACCGCGACCATTTTCAAACATAGCCACCGTTCATGCACAAGACCATCGTGAGCCACAGCTCTTCGTTCTTACACTCGCACATGTTATTACGGTTACGGTCCTGGCGTACATGTTTGCATCGTAAACCGACCTTTAAACTTAACGGTCATTCTGATTCGTGTTTGCCTTCTGCGTCACTTGAGTCGTTACGTTGCTTACATTGTCTACATAACGAGCGAAAAGTTATGGCAGTACAAAACTACGAACGCGTAAAGTCTTTATCGATAACTTTGTGTAGCTCAGAACAAAAGATGTAAGAAGGGTCCAGAAGGAGCATGTCGCCAGGAGTGTAACCAAAGAAACGCTTGACGTGGCTATTAACAATATGGCCGACTAATTAAAAATTTTGAGGAAATGCTAATTAGGAGGTGTGTAAACAGGGCTAAAATATAGAGTTTTCAACCTAAAACATCAATTAAAGATAATACATTCATTTACTTTAAAATAGACCAGTCTGATGTGTACTTTTGAGGTTAAAGCAGTATGGCGGCTGGCTAATTTGGTGACTACCTCTCCCCTCCCTCTTGGCTTCACTCCCCTCGCCGTAGTTCCGACCGTATGCTACCCACGTTTTTAGAACAACGTGGTCTTCAAAACGGTTTAAGGTGAAAAGTTTAAGTATGTAGCAGTGCTCAGTTGCACAAGCTGACAAAACTAGAAATCCGTGAAAAAAATCCTCCAGCTAGATGTGTGCGCACGATTGCCATCTATGAAACTCTGGGAATGATCCACCGGATATCGAACGCATACTTTTTATGAAACACGAATCGCTGTGCCGGTAGATGAACCCCCTGGCCCAAAAACCTGCCCCTACACAAAGATATTTTTTGGAGGCTACTCCTCGCCCTGCATGCAGCTAATCTTGATCTACAGGTCGTTATCCCTCGAAGCTAATGGTACTGCGACAGTGTGCAACCACCTCGCCTCCTCTCATCCCCCCAAACACACCAAGAAGTACTGTGCTATGACGTGCGCGCACGACAAGTTGTCTAACTACAGGCGTTTAGTTTGTATTAATAGAAATACAGTACTGCGATCTACCAAGTCAAACACACCAACGTTGGCAGGGACTCAATCTTAAGAGTGTGTGGTAGACAAATAAGCGCTGAAAATATCAATCTATATCTACGTTTTTTTCGAAGCCAATATGGATAAAATACTCAATGGCAATCCTAGATAATGGTATTTGCCAACTTTATGAGTAAATATTTATCCAGAATTACTAATTCGTCACGTGTGATTTCTTGCGCCGCGGTTAAATACACTAGGTTCCGGCGTCAGAGATTGTACCTCGGAAGTTCCTAACACTGGCAACAATTTTGTTTAAAACGTTGGCTAAAACTATTGTCTAGAATTGCTATTGTTTAATTTTCGCAAATTGGCTTCAAGAAACCTACAGTTATAGATTAATGCTTTTAGCGTTGAATTTTGTACTTCGCCCTCTTAAGTCTCCCAGAGACTGTTTTGCTGTCTCGGATGAGTTGTCTCCAGAGCACGTGGGTAGCGTAAGGTCGGAATGAGGGCGAGGGGAGAGAAGCCAAGAGGGGGGAGAGGTAGTTAGCAAATTAGCCAGCCACCATACTGCTTTAACCTCAAAAGTATACTCAAGCTGGTATTTTTAAGGTAAATGAATGTATTATGCTCTTTAATTGATGTTTTAGGTTTAAAACTCTATATTTTAACCCTGTTTACACACCTCCTAAATAATATTTCCTCAATTTTTTAATTAGTCTGCAATTTTGTTCATAGACGTGTTAAGCGTTTGTTTGGTTACAATTCCCGGCGACATGCTCCATCTTTGCTCCAGAGGGAGTATTGCAGGATGTGTGGTCGCACCAGCAGCTCCACTGCAATGCCTTACAGGCCCGCCACATAAATCCCACTCCCCTCACCCGCGCAACGTTCACAAAGCCACGTCGCCCCAGGAGGGGGGGGGGGGCAGTATGCCCACGCTCGCGAAGGGGGTCCACCCTGAGCAGGATGGGAAAGGGGTAAGGGGGCAGGTGTCTTGACGCCTGCTCGTCGTTTCTTTCTGCTCGCGTCCGGGGGTCCGGCTGCAACAACCCCCTCACCCCCCCCCCCACCAAACTACACCCCGGGGCCACAGCGGGGAGTGGGCGTCTATGCTGCCCGCCTACCTGGCCGCCCTGTGCCTCAAATATGCACATATTTTAAAATGAAATCACTCCGCGCCAGTGTTGCCGCACCTAACACAATTCTGGTATTTGTACCACATTTCGTCCCTTGGTCCCAAGTACCAGATCTTTTCCTCCTGTTATGCAAAAATACCAACATTGTGACTGCTAATTACATACTCCACTTACAGGGGCGTCATGACAGGTTTTTCTTGGGGGGGGGGGGAGGAAGAATTTTTTGGCGGAAGTAGCCTTATTGAATTTGGGAGAATGCTATTAGGTTTTTTTTTTATTAATTATGTGTAAAAATAGCAACTTTAATAATCAACTTCAGTTTTATGTGCTCATGTAATTATTACTTAAGTAACAAAGGACACAAAAAAGTTACACACGTTTTATTCAAAATTCAAGGAGAGGCATTCCCCCCTCCTCACTAACTCACTACCTCACCTAAATGACGCCCCTGCACTTTTATTACATAACAGCCGCCGCCGTTTATTACCAGCAAAGCTGAAAGTTAAATAATTTACTCTAGAAAATAGCTTACGTTTAATTTGGTACATTAAATCATCGTGATTGGTATTTATATCAATATTAAAAAAAAAAAAAATGTAAACCACAAAAATAGCTATAAATGTGTACCAGAACTGTGTGAAAATATCAGATTAATAGTCTGGTCCGTACGAGAATTTCAAATTTATCTGGTAACACTGCTCCACGTGTAGTCACTCTAATTATGAGCTATAAACCGCGCCTCAGGCATTTCCAAAGCTACGACTTCGCAATTCTTATTAGAGTATTCATGTTCAATTAAATTCGATGGGTATCAGTGCCGGCAATAGCTTTATTTTTCAATTCGGCGCAGCCCACAAACCATGTCTTCTTAAGTGTGTTCAAGTGCGATTAAATCATTATTTTATACTCTTTTTAAAATGGTAGTAGTTATGTAGACTATACTTGGGAGTAAAGTTTCCTCGAACGAAAAATGTTAGTTTGCATGGTTTTCTAATAATGGCGCGTCAAAGTAAAAATTTGCACGTAATGCTGCCATGCAGATAGTTAAAACCAATTAACTAACTCAACTAAAATTCCTCGAGCTACGTAATAAAACATTTATAAACCCACGACTTAATATTTTATTTAATCGCAAAAGTCAGGAAAGAAGTTACAAATGTAAAAAAAAATAAATAAATAAATAAAAAATAAAAAAAAATTTAAATACCAAAACATTTACTGGGAATTTTTTAATGTTTTGTTACATAGCCCATGGCACGTTATTTCACTGTGAATTATCTCACTCGAGTAAGTCAATTGGTTTTCACTATTTGCATGGCAGCGTAACATGTAAATTTTGACTTCGACTCACCATTGTGAGAAAACTACACGATGTTAAGAGGAAACTGTACTCACAAGTATAGTCTACAAAACTGTCACTATTTCATACAAATATAAAATTATGATTTTATCGCACTTGAACACTCTTAAGGATGTCGCCTGCCACGTGTTTGAAATGCTTTGTAACGTGTGGGGAAATACTATTTCACATATGCCCATTGTGCCAACCTACTAAAAGAAAACCTAATTCGGACAAGTACGGAATGGTATTGTTTAATACATCTTGTTCATTAAAACCCTGTTTCGAAGCCCTCCAAACAGCTAAAAACTGTATTGTGAGACTGCCGTAATTCAAAATGTACTGACCGGATGTATGCGTAACTCAGAATCGTGCACAACATTTCGCTGCAGACTTTCCACAAGTATACGCTGTTTCATATAAGTTTGGATAAATTCGACGTCAACTTATAGGCAACAAATATTAACATTTTGTGATCAGTAGCACAATGCAATAAATTTTTAGCTCTAAAATGAACCTGAGATGTCTATTTCAGCATTTGTACTGCAAAGATTGTCGTGTGTAGTGCCACAAATCACAAAATATTACAAATTATTTCCCATAAGTTGGTGTCAAATTTATCCAGACTTATGTGAAATGGAGTATAAAATTACGTGTTCACCGTTTGAAGTGCCATAGTAAAAATCTATTGGCGGGAAGCTTGCATGTTAGTTCAACATTTGAATTACTGTGGCGATGCGGCAATTGATGTGTGCTCCGTATAACTACGTCGCTTCTGAGCTTTCGCGCGAAAAACGATGATTATTTGTCAGTACCCTGATCATTTTTGAGAAAATAAGTATTTATTTCCCTCCTTAAAAAAGAGGAGTACTAGTCACCCCCCTTTCTTTTTTCGCTTTTTAACTTCTGTAACAATACATTGTTTTTAGCAAAACAGAAATTGGCTTTTGTCCGAAAGGCTACTGATACTTACTGAACATAATATGACTGGTGGACTTGTTTTGCACATTATAGTCGTAGAAGTGTGGAAACCTGCGCTATCATGCCTTATCCTGGCCACTAGGCGCAAGCCTCTGAACTGGCGTGCAATCTTCGCTATATCTCGCCTCTACGGACCATTCAGTTGTGACGCCCATAACTTATGGCGTAAAATAAAGATAAAGGATCGTTGTATGTTCCTATGTCTTTTTAAATACTGCATGCCTAAAAAGGATCGCGAAAACCCCGGGTTACGAGAAAACTATTTTTTAATTTTACAGGGAGACCCTACAATAGATACATACACGTACAACGTTATTTAAAAGCTACTCCTAGGCAGATATCTCCTACACGTTAAAAAGTTTTCGAATAATCGCCTATCTGTCCAAAATCTGCACTCATGTTCGGCGGACTGGACAAAGCGAAAATTCAATGGAGGCGAATTTTGCTACATACTGTTACTTGGTAATAATAAATAAGCCTAAAACTTTAGATGAGATTTATTTACTTCTTAAGGTCTGACGTTCTACTAAATATGTATTGTCTTCAAGTCAGGCACGTACTGTGTTACAACAGTCATTACGAAATGTTCATTCAAGGGCACGGTGTAACGTAATATTCATCACCATTTCTTTATTTTTATTTGTACCAGATATATTTTTTTCTTATTTTAGACACAAAATGTGACTAAATTTGGCTCTTATGAAATTTTTTTATCTCTCATAGTTTTCGCGTAATGGCTTGTTAAAGTCATGTTTTGCATGTTTCCGTTTTAACGACTACACTAAAACCAACTGATATACCAAACTAAAATAAAATCACAGTGAATTAAATACATTTCTGGCTACAATGTCATGCTCATAAAAATAAAGAACAAAAATTATTTATATTTAAAAAAAGTGCTGAAATTGCAAATAAAAAATTTGAAAAATTCAATAACTTTTTTTAAATACAAATTATTTGTATTCTTTATTTTTATGAGCATGACATTTTAGTCTGCATTGTCTTTATCCATTGTGATTTTTTTTATAGTTTGGTATATCAGTTGATTTTAGTGTAGTCCTTAAAACGGAAACATGCAAAATATGAATTTAACAAGCCATTACGTGACAACTATGAAAGATAAAAAAATTTCATAAGAGCCAAATTTAGTCGAATTTTATGTGTAAAATAATAAAAATATATCTGGTACAAATAAATAATAAAAAAAAATTATGAAAATTGCGGTAGACCGCGCCCTTAATTTATGAGGGAGGCGCACTCCACCAACGTTATCGATGTAGTTAACATGTTAAGTATCAGGGCGTTAGTCCCATCTTAGAACAAGTTGCCGAGGTTGAAGTGACAAACCGGCTTCGGTGGTTGCCACATCGTCGGAGCTAGACGTTCTGAAGCGTCTCGGGTGACATTACGAATCCTGTGATTTTTATCACAAAAAAAAAAACTTAACTTTCACGGGAGAAAATAATACCGTATTTTAGTTGGCAAGATCTTTAAAATGTCACCTGACCCGATACATTAGAGCACAATAATAATGTCGTCTCTGATAGTTTCCAATTAAGTTTTTAGTTGGTAACAAAGCTTCTTACATACATAAGATTACAATCTATCATACAAATTACTAATGTATAAATTACCAAATAACAGGTATTTAAGAAAGCACACATCTCGAGAATGTACTCTGTTTATCTGTCTGTTTGTACCGGTCATCACTACAGAAATATCTACCAACGTACAAAAGATATACGTAACAAGGGAAGTGAATTTTAGTGCATATAGAATATCAAGAGTGATCGGTTGCATAAGCATTTTTTTTTCTGGTTCTGTTTTAAGTTCCCGTGACAGGCATAGTTACAAAATTATTGCTAAATAAATTGAAATGAAGACATTTGGACAAAAATGCTGCCTACATGAATAATTTTAATATATTTGTTAAGGTAATTGCATAAAATTATAAATTACACCTTTAGAACCTAAGATTTCTGTCCACTGTATATTGTAAATTTAGGTTTAAAACTGCTCAAATGTCACCATTTTGCACCTAGAAATTAAAATTTTCCCGGGTGAGGACCTCGCTTCTGGTTACGTCCCCGGTGTCAGAACAATTATGTTAATATCAGCCCACCACCTTAAAAAATAATTTAGGTCCACGACACCTTGTAAACTACCCCCTTCCCCGACCCAACTCAAATGTTCTAGCGCCCTTGGTTACTGCTTAAGTTTGGCAATGGAAATCGTAAGTTTAATAACCAATTACAAAAAAGGTTTGTATTCCCATTATGCCATTCGTATTTTACTCGATAACCGCATCTTGCTTTAACCTATAAAAAAACTCATCAGGTGGAGTATTATAAATGAAAAGAATTTCATGTTGCCACGTAATTCAAGGTTTTAATAGTAAATACTTACGAAACATCGTTTGCATGCCTCGCGATGGTTATTTTCTCGATATTTTACTAAATGTTTTTAGCTATCCGTTGGTATAATGAATACAGAAAAAAAAAAAAAACATTTTTTAAGTCTTAGCCTACTGACTTAACTCGGGCAGTAACCTCGGTACTGTGTTCGCTCAAATTGTGCGAGTTTACAGCTTACTTTTTAAGTCTACTTCTTACTGCTTAAGTTTTTAAATGTGGAAGCCCTGTAGTGACGTCGGGGCCGCGGCGGCCGAATAGACTATTCGCCTCCCACCTATGCGAACAGGGTTGTTCGATGCCTGGATGACCTGAACACGTGTGAACTAGGCTTTACACTGAATTCGAAGATTTATTACTACGGCGAATTGTAACCTATATGCCTTAGTATTTTCACAAAAATTGACATGAATCCGTCGAATTTTTGCTAAATTAGTTACATTCTCATTCCTATTCATTATGATTGGAAAAACAAAATAGAAACAAGAATATGAATACGTATTTTGTACATTACCTGCATAATCGATGGTCCAATACAGCGTTTAGTTTACGAGAAGATATGAAACCTGTACTAGTTAAGCTGGATATTTCTTCATTTATTTATTTTATTTTAATAAGTTTATACACAGAAAGGTTCAGCACTTGGCCGGTTTACAACTTGAAGTGTATTAAACAATAATGTTGAGGAAAACTTAAAACTTAATTTATAGTAAATATAGCGATTAAATACAATACTGATGGTAAATACTTAAAGTTACAAAAACAAACTTGGTACACTTAATAATACATTTCCCATAAAAAAATTTCAAAAAAAATTTTTTGATAGTACATTTCACTATAACAATACAAGTATTTCGGTCATGATATATATATATATAGTTGCAACATATGCGCTCCTATACCACTCATCCGATTACGATGATACAGTGGTGAGTTTTGCGTTGTGTCAGCAAAGAACTGTAAAAAAAAGGGAAGTAAGGGGGGGGGGGGCAGCACAACGGGGTAGAGTGGCAGAACGAGATACCAAAAAAAAAAATTTAGTGAAATACTTAGGCGACCTGTTGCCAGTGCGCCCATAATTTTTTTGCAACAAAAAACATTTTCGTTGGTTAACGAGGGAAGTAGTGCAATATTGAGGGAGCGGGGTAGAAAGGTGCACCGAAAAATGTAATGTTGATTGCAACGCGTGTCGGGACAACTAGTATTCCTGTAAAAGTATACTGCCAGCTGTTCTAATGAGTTGCCTTTATTGATTAGAAAATTAATAATATGTGTAACCTATAAGATGTGGCGTAGACTTGTCGACAGCCGTGTGTGTTCTCGAGATAGTAGCTGACGCAAAGCGGGTTTCACTCGAAGCGGAAGAAGGCTGCGGGATTAGTTGGCGAGGAGAAGTGTTGACGGAAAGCGAGGGGCTGCGGAGATTTACTGCGAGCAGAGGGATGAAGACGTGGGAGGATGAGAGAAGTGAGTGATGAACGCTGTACAGGAAAACAGCTGCAGCCTCGAACAAGGAGAAAGATCATTGCTAGCCAGCTGGTTCCTTTTGTAGAAACTGTTAATTAAGCAAGCCACAAACTATGGGTCGGTGAGATGCAAATCAACTCGGTAACACTATTTTTTTTTTAAGTTTGTTTTGCAAAATATAAAAAATTTTATTCCTCCTATTTACTGGATTTTGATTAATTTAAACATTAAATATATGTTGCAAATATTTACACATTCCTTACGCCAATTACTTGACGGCATGTCATAATAAAACATACTGAAAATAAAAGAAATAGTTAATTGGTGTTCCTAGTGGTCAAAACTTGAGTAATTTTGAACGAAAATATCCTACAGATCTTCAATTATATAAGTTGTTAACTTTTTTGGTTTGTTTTTAATTAATTAATTTGAAATTATTTTTGTGGGATGACAGAGGGATATAAATAACCCTTTATATGTTTAATAATTTATTTATGAATATTTGACCTTTTGCTACTGTTGTAAGGTTTAGATACTTGAGAAATAGCCGAGTTATTCTTTGAGAGTGAGTGAGCGAGTGAGTGAGCGAAAGAGATTTTCGTCAGCGCTTAACATCTAGGTCTTCAGCGCTGATGAGGGGTGACATGAGGCGAGCATGGAGCGGCGCCGGAATGAAAGGCCGGGGGAAACGGGAGATCCCCGAGAAAACCCGCCGACCAACGGCATCGTCCGGCACGATTCCCACATGCGAAAATCCGAGGACCGACTCAGCCGGGAATAGATTCTTTGAGAGTTCATATCAACAAAAAAAAATTGCGGTTTTGCGCGTTGAGGGCTCAAAAGCGAATGAGCGATACTGACGACACTGACACGCCATATGGCCGCCACAGCAATCAATAATATTTAATAACCATAAGTGTTACCCAACTGTCATAATATTCCATATTTACTCATAACTATATATATCTTGCGACCATTCTTTCTTCTCGCAGTCATATCAGGATGACGATAAAAACCTCCCATTAAGCCTTCGTCATTGTACCAGTTTTTATATAGAAAAGCAGAAATGTAGATATTGTGTCTTCGTAGAAACTAGAAAGCAGATGCATGGCAAGCGTCTTAGCCGTCTCGCCTCCACCCATGCTCGAGTAACCCCCCTCCCCTAACTGATGGACGAGAGGGGAGGAAAGCCAGCCTATAGCCTTTAAGAGGGCGTGGTACATAATTCAACGTTAAAATCATTCCATAATTGTCAGTTTCTTGAAGCCAACTTACGAAAATTAAACAATAGCCATCCTAGACAATAGTTTTAGCCAATGTTTTAAACAAAATTGTTTCCAGTATTACGAACTTCTGAGGCACAATCTCTGACGCCGGAACCTCGTGCATTTAACTGCGGCGCAAGAGATCATGCGTAACGAATTAGTAACTTTGGTTAAATATTTACTGGTTAAGTTGGCAAATACAATTATCTAGGATTGTCATTGAGAATTTTATCCATACTGACTTAGAAAAAAACGTAGAAATTAATTGACGTTTTTAGCGTTTATTTATCTACAACGCACTCTTAAGATGTGAATGTAAAACAGTAAATTAATTAAGATGTAAGGAATTTTAACAATGAAGAAACACATTGTAATTATCTGTATATAGTCAAAATAGATTAAATATTTTTTTTTGTAAATACAGCTCTAGCAAGGAGTTGCTGTCTTCGAAGGGCGAGGCTATCTATAAGAAACTGGCTCCTGATTGGCCCAACTGAACCAAAGCCTGCAGGACAAGTGACGGGGGATTTGGCGCCAACCAGAAGTCAAGTGAGTGTCTGGTAACAGTTTTAGGGTAGACGCTGTTAAGCCGCGGAGCAAGGTGGGCCGGAGTGCCATCATCGGGACACCGTCTAGGGTAGACGTCGACGAGCCACGGAGTGCCATCATCGGGCGTCGTTTTAGGCGTCGGGACGCTGCAGAGTAGATATATCGTCGAGCTGCGGCAGGCCATGAGGCCTACGGGAATTGTTTAAAAATAATGTATCTAAAACGTCGCGATTCGCTGGGTAGTCATCTGACGACGCCTCAGCTTACGTGACCTCCGACGTGGAGATTAGTGGACGTAAAATCCTTAACAGTCACACCGACAAAGCTGGTGCAATAATGGTCCATCAGGGAAGGACAGCAACGACGTGCTACCCGGGAAAATAGCTTACCGTGTTATTCATTACCACATTCGAGCATACAGAACATTAATTAATTAATAATAATTTGTTTTAATTAGCAGCGCGTCGCAACATTAATGCGTGAATCTATTGCACCACTGCCCTTGCATTCAAAGAGGTAAACTGGCCTGTCGTACAGCTGGACCTATAGGACTAAGGTCATAATTCCTTGTTCTTTCTAAGCGATAGTTGCTTTGCTTTTATTGGCTTAAAGGAGAGCTGGTATTTACAACCAAGACTTTTAGGGTAAAATTTCAATCCGGATTGAACCCGAGTGGACTGAGGAATCCATATTGAGAAATTACTATAAACACACTGTTGTGGACTGAAGTAGGAGTGAAGCGAGTTGTTGAGGTGGTCTGGAGGGGAGAATCCGGATTGAGATTTTACTGTAAACACGGGCTGGACTGACAATATAACATGCAGGACCAAGCTACCGCCATATTGCGTTCTTATGTGTTGTGGTTAGGTTAAAAGAGAACAAAGAACAAATTATAAAAGAAAGGGCTAAAGAAAAGTACTTGTAAAGCGAAGCGGCTTCTATAAAGCGAAACGCAACTAGAAAAGTGGAACATCTCGTGAAGGAAAACCTTATTTGGAGCAACTTAATTTTCGTGCGTCATCTGTTCTCTGCTTCGTATTGTCGCCGATAGGTCGCATTATTACGTTTTCAGTCCATGCTGACTCAAACTTTGCTCTTGTTTACAGTTAAACCTGGATTGTAATATTTACCACAAACACATTTCGTCAACCCACGTTCGTTATACGTTCATTCCGAGTTGACTCCACTCCAGGTTCAATCTGGATTGCAGTTTTACTCTAAACGTAGTATTTCTCTCTTTTAGTCTCATGGAAAATATATTTTACTGTGCAAGCTATTATTTCTGGACAAAAATATGGTTTCGGTTATTTAGTAGATTAAAACCCAACCATAAAATTTTCTGTCTTGGCAAAATTTGTCACAATATTTTTAAAAAAATCTGATGATTGGTTAGACAGTATCTGCTCTTCCGTATGCTTAGCAAAAAAATATTTATATATCACGGCTTAATGCACAAACGCACATAATTGTGTTGCTGGAAAATCTCCAGCAAAGTTTATTATAAGACCAGTGAGAAAGCTTTGTGTCACTTCGGAAATTATGTTTTAGTAATTGACAGCAAAACAACCGTTTTTAGCTGTGCTCGAGGACTGAAAAAAAAGTTTACGCACGTAGTGTTTTCTATCCACCCACCAACCCTCACAAGAAAAATGATTCCTTTAAGTTGTGCATTTGAAAAGTTCAAACTTTCGCAAAGAAAAAAAAAACACAAACATTTCTATGAAACAGCGTTTAACAGCCAAGACAGGCGGAGCAACGTTTCTGACATTTCATGCTCTAAATGTTAATTTACTACATATTTTTTATTATTAAATAATCGATTACTTATATAACCACGTAAAAAGGTGTAATAGACCAATATTTACAGCATAAAATGTTATATATGAAGTATGAAAATTCTTATTTTTTGTATTTTAATGGCGATAGGGATTGTACAAGTAATGGGATACCTACTCGATACATCCCGTGCAGAAAGCAAGTTATAGTCAATAACAGTTAATATAAAACCAAGCTTAAGTGAACACTAAATATTAGTGTACACTGCAACTTAGATTTTGAAAAAAATTTTGACAAATTAACTGTCCGTCTCTCTCTCTCTCTCTGTCCGTCTTTCTCTCTCTCTGTCCGTCTTTCTCTCTCTCTCTCTCT
>PNEQ01040418.1:0-16152 GCA_003012365.1 Medauroidea extradentata | reverse complement strand
TCTCGTGACGCAACCCGCAGTGCGTGAGTCCCTTAGGCCGATTTAAAAAGAAACTTCTTTGTTATTTTATTTCAATTAAAGCTAGCCGGGCATACTACAACATTACTAAATACGAACCCAATCATCCAGCATTAATCACGTAAGAGACAGAGCAGCGACACCTCTTATTAATACCAAACGCGGGTCACGAGCATAACAACAACAAAAGCGTCGCAACGTACAAACAAAAAGTAACAAGCTTGCGTTTGCAATAAGAAGTCCTTAAGTTAATAAACCGTTTTAATCAAACGTAAACATAATAATAACGAGTAAGTTATGACCGCGAAAAAAAAAAGTATATTTACAATGTTAAAGATTACACGTGAAAGAAAAAGTTGTTTGACAAACACAGTAAATCATAAAAATCAAAAGGAAAATTGCTACTTTTTATAAATAGAAAAGCTGCACATGAAAGTTCTAGAAAAAAAGAAAATACGAGAGAGATAAAGGGACTCATTCTGCAGAACAGGTGACCCGAGAAAAAGAACAAAAAGGAGATGTCAAACAAACGGGAGAATATTAACATAGACTAGATAAAAAGAAGATTACGTGCTGTTGAGTGACTATGCAAACAAAATTGTATGAAAAAGATATGAGGACATGACGACTTAAATTCCACAGAGGAAAAGAATAGTGGAGATGTTTTTTTTTTACGTTGGATGTGAAGAAGTGCTTGATACACGATGCCAGACCATGACGGAAATCATATTATTCCAGTTAAATTATTTATTTCAGAACAAACTGTTTACAAATGTAAGTTATCAACACACGACACAGAGTTGAAAAATCATGACAACAATATTATGAAAGACGAATAATATTATTAGAACAGTAAAATTATAGAATAGGTTGCCAGAATGAAAATAGGACATGAGCGCGTAAAATAACGTGCTAAAAATAAGAACAGTTAGGCCTACTTGTTTTTGTTGTTAAGAGAAAATACATTTTTCTGAGAAGTCTAGCATAAATAAACAAAACATAGGTAAATTTGGAATTAGACTATAGCATTTGTCTATAGAAAGTTAGTATTTTATGCGTTAACTATTTAATCTGTGTAATTTGTACTTTCTCTATTTTCATTTCTTTTTCATTTGTGTTTGAATTTCAGATTTTCATATATTTACTTGCTCAGTAATGTTTTTAAAGTACGGTACTTAATTTCTCTTTGAATCATTAGTCCAGTTAATGTATGCTCCTACCTAGTTAACTAGATAAGTTATTTTATTATATTCTTTGATGAAAGGACCTGCATCCTAAAACTTTAATTTTATTTTATTTTATTTTTTACTAATTTTAATGTATTAATTTTGTTTCGTTATTTTTTTTATTTTTATTTATTTATTTATTTATTTTTTTTTTTTTTCATGTTTTGTTTTAGAGTTAAGATTTTGGTATAATCTCAGCCCCAGATGTTTAGTTAGGCTGACAGCAATGTTGCTTGAGAAACAGCCAAATTTTAGGGGTTGGAGAGTTAGAATGGAATCTTGGCCCAGCTAACATGCAGGAATGACTTGAATTTGAATCGCTCCGTTAAATTTTATAATTGAGCACCATCCTAAATTTTGTTTTAGATTTTTGTGTGGCCTAGATGAAGTGTTATATTGAGGCGGGACATGAACTCTTTGTTGAAGCATTTAAGATTCTCAAGGATATTAGTTTATTTTAGTGCGCAAGAGTTTTGAAGAGACCGGCATTGGTAACTCCATTGATGATAACATCGCTGTGGTATGACGCCGCCTAGTTATTTTACGTCACAAGCCTTGTCACTACATATATTTTTTTACCATCTGAAACTTTTAAAGTTTAATGTTTGAACTTTGATTTTCACTATTTGGAACTTTCCCTGGATATTTATTTTACTCTAAATTTAATTTTGACAGATCCAATACCAGGAGACCTGATTTTCTTATAATCTTTTTGCCTCTCACTCTAAGGAGAATGAGTTACAGTCGCCGACAATTTCGCGTGTTATTTAGCAAGTTTGTGTATAATTGTGATGACCTTTCAGTATCCGTTTCGGAACTACCTAAATTTTGAACATAAGATACCGATTCTGATTCTACAGTTCTTAAAGCAGGCCATAAATTTTAATTTGAACTCTCAATTATTAATGCGTGCTTCTGGATTAATTTGTGGTCACTCTAAAGTATTTTATTCAGTATTTTATTAATTTTGTGTGTAATAGACGTGGAAATAATCTTACAGCATTAATTTCATTTTTATTACCCTCTTTAAAATTTCATTTAAACCAAGTCAGCATCTTCACATTTTCAGCTCAAATAAATTTTAAAATATTTAAAACCCTGAGAGTGGCAGTACTTATTTCATTACGTTTTCATTTACATGTATAATTTGAACTACAATGATAAATCTGAATTATGTCCTATTGAATGTTTCATGTCAGTGTGTTTTGTCCAGCGTTTTATATCTGAAGTTCAGTTACTCAAACAGTATTTTACACTGTAATCACTCAGCATACACACTAAAGGTACTTCCAACCAAACTAATTAATAATTCATCACATTCACAGTTTTATACATAACTGTGCATTACACATAACACAAGACACATGTTAGATACATTATGACAGCTCTAACTTTGTGGATTCCCCCGAAATTTTCATTCCACTTACTGGTGGCAAACATTACTACACGAATTCGCAAATTCCTTTTAGCGAAATATAAATACCATGAGTTGCAGTAATCTCCAGGATTAACTAAATTCGTTCGCTCATTGCTATATGCCGTCCACATGACATACCGCACATATGTTTGTCATTCTACGACCCAATGTCTCTGCAGTTGTCACGTACAAAATTTCGCAACAGAAAATATTTCGCTCTATGAGAACTTTCTGGTGTTTTTATTAAAGCTGCTTTCAGAACGCCATACATATAAATGTTACTTCAAAAAACGTATGCAAAACAGTCACAGGCATCGGGAAAAATAAACATTTGTTGTAAGCCATTCAAAAATGAATTTTTGTCACCTGACGGTTCGGGGTGAGTTACTATTCGTTCAGCGAAATAATTACATTGAAAAACTGACTCTAGATGGTTCGAATCCTTCCATTCATTTTACCTGAGTCAACCTTATTCCGTTACAAGATGGAGCGGTTTTGACTCAGTGAGCCCAGGAAAGGTGACTCATACATGTTATCCGTTAATAAGTACATTGGTACGTCAGAACTAATGTTAAGGTACTTATTAAGTAATACGTGTTCAATATTAATATCTGTATTAATAGATGAGATCACAAGTATCTTTCGAATGTGTGATCGTATACCAACATCTCAAGGACTTATTCTAGAGAATAAATGTATCTCTTCAGGTTTTTAAAGTAACTGTCGCCCATTTTCACATCCCTTTCCCCTTTTTTTAACATTTAAAATTTACCTATTCCTACCACGCAGACAGCCATGTAAAAGTTTTAGAAGCTGCAAGTATTATTCTAAATTTGAAGCAGTCAGATTTCTACAGAATGTTAAAAAAAGTCAATGCTCGAATTGATAGGGTTGTTGAAGGAGACAAATACAAATAAATTTGGCCAGATAACCATGTGTCGGAAACAAATAGTTTACGAATAGTGGGTATTCAGGGGTATCTGGCGTAATTCAAAAGACACCAATGGTAGTTGTTTACTGTACTATGTTTATTGAGCAATGTCACAATATGAAAACGTTCAAAATTAGCAGCATTAACCTCTGCGTAGAGTCGGTATCGATGTCCGGTGTTCGCTGGAAAACAGCATGCGTGGGTCGTGCTGTACGTTTCTGTGCCCGCTATACACATTCGCTCACCCACCAGCGCCTCCGAGTCAACAAGGGAAAAGACACGTCGATGTTAATGTAGTTCCAAAGTCAGAACTGGAATAGGGAAAATTCCTAGAAAAACTTTTCAATACCTCATTCTTCCGAATTATTTCGGCACTAAATGCAGCCAGGCAAAGCAATAGCTCCGTGAACATTGTAATTTTTTAATTATTCAGCTTTAAAAATGCCAAATTTTCAATCGCCGCCACAAACATTGAAAACACGTTCTTATTGGCTAACACATTTATGACGTAGTCTTACTTGTTTTGGTTAGCCACCGCACGCCAGGCACTATTGTGTGTATTGGAATTTTTCAACTAGTTAAAAACTAATCAAATTTAACGAAAACGTTTACGTAAAAGTTAATTCGGGGAATTCACCCGTTGTTTGGGCATGCGTGATTGTAGATTTGGTAGCCAACTACGAAGATTTATTTCACTTGAGTTGATTTTAAAGGAGTGAAGACAATTTATTAAGGCCGTGCTAGAATCGCCGTAAGAAATAACCGTAAAAATTGAACACACACTTTTCAGAGATGAATGCTACAACACACCGCACCGCTACTTAGCCGCCGTAAGACCGTAACATGGGTAGAAACCTGTCAATTTCTTACGGTGCGGTTACGGTTATTTCTGTACGACTACTTGACGGTCAATGTAGCACGGGCATTAGTAGACCTAGCTCTCACTCGCACATTGAGACGTTTTAGTTATAGATTTGAGTCTATGTAAATTTAATTTAAAATCTAGAGAGATAATCTTACTACAAATTCAGTTTAATGTTTCAGATCCGATATATTATCATAAGTTTAGGTTTGAAAGGTCAGACGAATGAAGTTCACATGAGTACAAAAAGTGAACCTGTCGAGCTAATATTTGCAATGCGTTTGGTTTAACCAAACCTGGCACAGGCCATGACCGAACATTCTGGTTGCATGAGTCGGTTAAATAATGTGGCAGATCAATTATTTTATTACAAGTACATTTTTTCTCTCAGTGTTTCTCGTTCGCAAAATGCACGCTTTTGACCGCAATGTATAACTTAAAAGAACTTGTTTATTTTACACTATCAGTGTCACGTTCTAGTCATTACATACGTATACTGTATAATTGTCGTTAATATCAGACTGTTAGGTATCTTCTCGAAGTTTAAACCATGCAGTCCACCTTCATTTATCAGACGGCGCTGAAGTTAAGCTTTTATTCCGAGTAAATTGCACTTTGTTGCTGCTCAAACGAACTATTATCCACATTTATAATCTTCGGAGTTCAGGCCATACTCGATTTTATCGCATAAACTACTTTATTTAACACAATGCCACGACTTGAACGTACGTTGCTGTCGTTTGTGTGTTACGTACATTCAAATGTACAGTATCGTGACGTCACAGGGACATCAACATGGCGGTTCACGTTTTTGCCGCGCAAAACAGACTGCTCATTTTATTTAAGTTTTTCTGGAGTTACACAGACGCTATGAGAGAAGGTATGGTACCGTTGTTCATTAAATTAAACGCACTTTTAAATAAAAATATAATAAAAAATAAGAATTTTCCCTATTGTGTGAGGTCCAAGAAACTTGTTTGTAGCACTAGTGTAAGCATGACAGTTGCAACAGCAATAGAGTCGCAGTATCAACATGGAGCGCTAAATATGGAGAGAATTGCGAGACATTTACTTTGTTTACGGTGCGGCTGAAGGCAACAAGCGAAGAGCCCAGAAAATGTTCCGCGAACGTTTCCCTGCACGACGATGTCCACATTATCGTACGTTTACTGCAATCCATGATCTACTTGGAATTACCGGCGTATTGATGGCCCGCAGGCGTAATGCAGGCAGACCAAGGACGGTGCGGACACCAACTTTGAAGAACAGGTGTTATTCCTCCTTGAGAACACTCCAGTTTAGTACGTTATGTGTTGCGTGATCAGCTGCGTCGTCCATTTCGTTCGATGGGAGTACAGGCCATGGGACCGGATGACAATCCAAACTTGTCTTCATTTTTGCGCTGGTGTCAGAAACAGGCTCATGACGATCCTCGGTTTCCTGAATATGTTATGTTTACAGATGAGGCTAAATTTACTCGGGAAGGTCGGCCGCGGAGGACCTGTACACTGGCCCGCGCGATCACCGGACCTCACCCCATTGGACTTCTTTCTCTGGGGCTACATAAAACTGAAGTGTATTATAAACCTGTCAACTCGGAGGAGGAATTAGATGCACGGATTCTTGCGACGGCCACACACACACAACGCACACCACGCATCTTCCAGTGAACACGGTATTCCTTGCTACGTCGATAACGACTCTGCGCTGAGGTCAATTCTGTTCATTTTAAACATGTATTATAACATTCATCAAAAAAGGTACTGTAAACGATTACCATTGCTGTCTTCCCAATGACACCCGATGTCCCTGAATACTCATTACTCCTAAACTAGTTTCCGACACATGGTTATCTGGTGAAATGTATTTGTATTTGTCTTTTTCTTCTTCCCTATTACGTTGGGCATAGAATTTTTGAACATTCTGTACAAAGTAAATATGACAAACTTCTGATAGACTTTAAATCATAAGTCAGAAGAAAATTGGAAATTTTGTAGTAATCACATGCCAGAAATGTATGCAGAAAATGGACTTTTTGCGTCTGTGCATTATAGACAGCATAAATAATCTATATTGTGCTACCACATAGTAAGTTTGGTCAGATAAAGTTCTCAGTGCATTCACCAGCCGGTTTTGACGAACTTCGTTCATTGAAAGACACGTCACGCACGTAAAATGACAATCTGCTATAAAAAAAAACTTGTTTTATTGAGTACAGTTTGGAAATTATTTACTGCATGCCTGTATGGTCGATTGCATATTTTTAGGTCATTATACGGAATGCCAGTATTTACTTACCATCTGAAATTTGAAACCATACATAATATTTTCAATGATAAATTATTATTATTTTGCATATAATCTTCCTAGGAAAAAAAACATTTCAGAAGTAGTGAGCTTATTTGTACGAATTTAATAGTACGGTGTCACAGGTAACAGTGGAAAACATTCACTTCCGCTTATTTAATTATGTAACAGAGGTAGATAAATTAATGAGGCATTTTACTAAATTAAATATTGTTTGCTGAAAAATTTTAGATAGTTTTGAACCACTCATTTTATTCCTTTTTGTCTTATAAGAAGTCGAATCCCTAAAAACGTTTATTCTTGGTGTGTCCGGCATTATAAGTAGTATCTGTTACTTAATTTTCAAAACTATCAGATTCGTTATAAGTTGATAAGACAGTCAGTCAAGCAACTTCATGTTATGGGATTACAGTACAGTCCATGTTTCCTCATTTGCATCTTCTGCACACTAATACGAGTAATTTACTCGCAAATAACTAAATTACAATTTACTTAAAGCAGTTATTTTTAATACATTTCCAATTTTGTATAAAGATGCTACAGTCTTTGAATAATACTCGAATAAACCGTGTGGATACTAATAACGAATCTCTTTTTCCGTGGAAATTATTTTCAGAAATTTTCAACCCCACGAACGCTGCGATGTATGAACTGTGTTCCCAAACTTTCTAAATCACACAGCATTCCCGTCGTCATTGTGAGGCCAAATGAGTTCCTTCACAAGTATTCGCCACAGATACGTGACGGAACTATCAGTTTAAGCTTCGGATTCCCGGAGGATGAAAATAGCAGTGACGCAAGCTAGAACGAATCGTGCTCGATAATCCAATAAAATATTACATTTCCGTGACGTGAAAAAGAAAATAGAGATCCATACTCGCCGACAGAGAGTCGTTATACCAACTAAGTTGTGGCCAGAATTCGACTTCCTTGTTTTACTACACGGTAGCAGAAAAATATTACTTTTACATATTTAAAAAATGAAAACCATTTTGCACGTCAAATGATCCAGTTACGGTCATGAATGTTAGCAAAAACTATATATATATATATTTTTTTTGTGTGTGTGTGTGTGTGTGTGTATAAGTGTGTGTGTATATATATACTAGCTGTCCCTTTGCGGCTTCGCCCGCGTGTACTATAGAAAAAGAGTAACTAAATTTTAATAACGTATTAATTGATGGTGTTACTATATTCTCTGTATATCTTTATAACAACAAATACAAACAGCTTTATCCAGTCCACTACGCTGAGGGTACTTTAATTGCAGAACATCTTTGTTTTTAATTCATCTTTATTTATCTACAAAATAGCTACCCGGCCGCGGCTTTGCCCGCGTGAAATTATGTAATACAAACAGTAACTCTGGATAAAATATGTGATGAAGGCATTTAACAGCTAGCGTACTCAATAACAGTGAACTATAAATTGTCTTAGCTCAGTGAAAAGAGCGCACGCAATATGCTCGTATGATGTCATGTCATGTCCCATCGCAAAGATTTGCACAGGATACGAACCCGTAACCCCACACCTCCCACACCACAAACTTTGTACAATACCCGAGTGAATACTTAAAGCATAGAAAAAATAAGGTGACTTAAAGGCAGGCCGTAATAATACTTTCGTATGTACGGGCTACAGTCCAAAGAGGTTTTATTTATGGTGGGTTGGCAAAAAAAAAACCGCAACTCCACAGACTTAACTACAAATTATTCAAGACAGGCCATGAGAGTTATTTCTCGTGTACAGGCTATAGTCCAAAGAGGTTTAACTATAAGTAAGAAATAAAAAGGGAACAAATTTTGAACTATTTCAGGTGTTACGAAAGATTATTCTTAAAAACGTTTTATTTTTTATAGGCTTTCAAGGACGAATTTCCAAAAATCGTTAAATTACTTTTTAGGTATTTACTTATGTTTCATTATAAGACAAAAGCCACCTCGATATCTCGAACGGTTTAGGTGATACGACTGATTAATCAAAAAACTGTTTTATTTTTTTACCGGCTTTCAAAAACTAATTTTGAAAAATCCTGAAATTACTTTTTAGGTATTTGCGTAAGCTTCATTTTAAAGAAAAAATCACTTCGGTATCTCAGGTGGTTTAAGAGGAAGAGAGGATTTACTGTAAACGAATTAAACGGCTTTTCACCTACTTAATATAAAAATTTCGAAAAATCCTGAAATTTGTTTCTAGACATTTGTATTTGCGACCTAACGAAGTGAATGAGACGACGATAGCCCGTCGGGTTCGAGAAATATTAAAGATTTGCAAAAAATACATTTCACCCCGTTTCACCACCTTAATAGCCGAATTTCAAAATTTCCTTTCTTAGTGCGCGCCTACGCCACAAGGGGAAACTTCCCTTAAAATTTCACGTTTCTAGGTCCAGTGATTTGGGCTGGGCGTTGATGATGAATGAATGAATAAGTCAGTCAGTCAGTGAGTGGGGCACTTCCTTTTATATATATAGATAATGTTTTGAAATAATGTCATGGAAGCAGAAACATTTTGAATATTTTTAAAATACAAACAGATTTAGGAATTTCGAGTAATATTTTCGACGAAATTGTGGCAAATTTGACTCTACGGTTAAAATCACGGGCGATGTTATCAATTAGATAATACGAAAAATCTTAACTGATCATTTGTGAAAACATAAGGCCAGATCCTACAGTCAACAACGAGGATCTATTCCATTCATTAAAGAGTCGTCCAGCAAATGAGCAGATTACAGTCTCACCTTAGGTATTGAAGTCATTCCATATGGTTGAGAGACTTTCCTCCCTTGCGATAGTAATATAGTTTTAAACAACTATTTTTATTTGAACACATGTATTAAACATTTATTTAAAATAAGAGACGCATTTTTCATTTCTAATAAAAAACATTGCCGGTTAGACCATAATAAAATAATAGTAAAAACACAATATATACACTAGTTACTTCCTTATTTCGTCACCCTTGTATATTGTTATAAATGTATTTGCAAAATTGTTGCATGTATTTTGTCACGTTGCAAGCACACTGTCTGTGACATTGCCCCGACTGTTATGATACCTCATTGTCAACAGTTTTAACGATGTTTCACCCTTCTATGTCCTAACGGAGGACACACTAGGCCAAGGCCCAAAGCAGTTGAGTTTGACCATCTTCTCGTCCCGTCTCCCACGTTCCGTCTCGCTCGCCAACGTCGTCAGGAAGATGGTAGGGCTTACTCGTCCTTCATCCTTCCTCACCTCCGACACTTATCCGCCATCATTCACGCGTACATTCCCCACTTATCGGTTTCCTACTCTGCAGAGACTGGCCACACGTGGCGACCTCCTCGACATAGTTGGATCGCATGACAACCTACCTTACTTTTTTAGACACTCGTGAAAGATACGGGTAGACATGAAGGAAAATCGCGAGACACTTTTCATCCGGCGCATTCTTTAAATAAGTTTAGCGTCCTTCGTCTTGCGTGATTATACTATGGTCATGTGGCATAGCTGTTTACAGACAAGTCACAGAGTTCAGTCCAGTGCACCAGAATTACATTCGCCCAGTCAAATAGGGATTCAGTAGTACCAAAAGAAACTCGTCACAAATTAATACATTACATAGAAGTTTAGCAAACCGTCAACATTTCCCGCAATAAATCAACATCCCTAAATGTGGGTAAGGACATGTGATTTTTGCGCTTAGATTTTTATGCAAGCTAAATAAATATAACGTACTTACATACAAACAGCTGTAATTACTGACTGCGTGTGTCTGTGTGGAGAATGTTGTCATTTAACAAGACATTCAGAATAATGTTACTGCAATAGTACACATAAAGATGATTCACGAAGAGTTACCGCCACATACCGGACAATTCTTTACATTATTTCTAGAGACAGGAAAATTTAGCTAAGTGAATGACCCGCTTGCTAGAATCCATTGTCCTATGCATACTCAAGCCGTTCGAATATCACAGCAAGGATAATGCCTGACTGGAGATGTAATGACGAAAAATTTACCGAAACTTATTTTCTTCTCAACAAGTTGGAAAATTATAATTGTCCGTATCCAATACGCTTTAATTTTTTTAGTTTCTAAGGACAAATGTCAGTATTTTCCAGCACTTTACGCCTTAGATTGGAAGTAAATATACCAGAAAAAACTTCGTGATAGCAAGAATTGTAACTCAACATTCAGTTACGAACTGTAAGATATGTGGATGCTGCATCATTTGCTACCACGTGGCATTAGTTCGTGACTGCCAGATAGCCATCCATCTTCATTTCAAACATTTGCAAAGACACAGTTATTGGCAGCGAGTCTTTGTTCAGACGTCTGTCATTTGACTGAACCAATCAGAATAAGGTCATTCTGACACCATACGTCTGTAATTGCCAGTAGAACCCCATCACAAGTAAGAGTTAAAACATCCTGACGTAGAGTTGCATGTATGCACATATGGCACCGAAACCAATGAGGTTAAAATATGTTCATCACAAAATCGGGGCTCTAGCTGTAATCATCCAGTCCCTGAAGATACGTGTATAATGTGTTTTGAATTGGAACAGGTCATGACATTTTTACACGAAAACCTGTCGTACTTAGACATAAGTGTAAATATGTGTACTTCGTGGGTCAAGAAGTAGTAATGCGTCTTGGGAACTGTTGTATAAGCCTACATCTTAAATAAGTAAACTTAGTTAAATGATGTACTAACAAACTGATTTTTAATCAATAACACTTTGTCACTGGTTCATCAGACGTTAGGATACCAACAACCCAAACGATTTTCAGAATTTTCAGGTTTCGTTATTCGTAAACATGAATAGCCTTGAAATAGTATCGATTACATTAAGGCTCGTGCTACACTGTTCGCTAAGGTAAACCCGATAAAATTGTTATAAATAACATTTCAGACTCAAAGACGTACGTTCAGCTAACGACACAGCGGATCTCACTATGTAGTGTTTTTACAGTGTTAAACATCTCGACTGAAGTGTGGTAGTGCGAGTTATAGAAATAAAGTTGAAATCGGCAAATATCTTATATTAAGGTGGATGGTTTTCGGGCTATCGCGAAATAATGCAATGTGGTAGCAAATGACGCATAATCCACAAATTTTACAGTTCGTTACTGATTGTTAAGTCACGATCGTTGATATCACAAAGCTTTTTCTGGTAAACTTTTTTTAAATCTAAACCGTAAAGTGCTCGAAAATACTGAAGTTTGCCGTTATAAATCCAAAAATTAATTCGTATTGGATACTGACAGTTACAACTTGCCAACTTGTTGAGAAGAAAATAGATTTCAGTCAATGTGTCTTCATGGCTTCTCCATTCAGGCATTATCCTTAATGTGATCTTCGAATAATTTTTTCATCAATGGTGTTTAGCCAACTGTACTATTATTCTAGACCTACTCTACTGTGAGAGAATGTTTCTCAATCACTGAAAATCGGCAATAACACAAGAGTACTAATTACGGGAAAACACAAATATAAACCTAGAATTATTTGTCTTAATATAAATAAGTTTCTCGTGCTTTGCTTTTTTTATGATGTTGGTGATTTTACAGGGACTTAGTGACATTCGCTGGCAAAGGCAAATGCACATAATATTGAGTCTGTCAATACCCTCAATGCTCATATTCGCACTATAACACTAGCAATATGGACGAAGAGTAGTTCTGCCAGATAATCTCAAGGAAAATTAAAATCTCGTTAAGAGGAACACCAAAAAAAAAATAAATAAAAGTTATTAAGTGATTTGAAAAGTTCTAGTCAAAATAACCCTCTCATAATACGTATTGTAGTCTTCAAAGAAGAACTTTCAAGGGAGTTTCATGCACGTTAAAATATTTCTGTGATATGTTTGCTATTCGAGGTACATAATAACGCAAATATATACGTACTAGCATTCCCCCGCAGCTTTGCTCGCGCTAACACTGCAGCAGGATAAGTAAGCTAGAGCTGTCCACGCGAAAAGCAGTCTTAAGTTTGTGCCTGCCATTAACAGCGATTTCGCCTAGGCCTTATTTATAGCACTGCGAAGATGACGTTGCTGGGTAATATCATCCTTTAAATGTAGTAGGGTATTCTATTTACCCTGTGCACAACCACTGGTGACGGTGCTCTCAAATACGTATTTTCAATTCAAAATGTTCACTTGATATTTAATGCCATTTGAAAGTTTTGGTGGGAAAAGGTTTCGAGGAATCGTATTTGGAGATTCGACGTTGGCATTAGTGATATGATATATCATGTGAGATAACGTTGTCGAGTAACCTAAGTGTAAAGTTAACTGCATAATCAATTTACCCCTTTTAGCCGACTACATGCCAATTTCACTAACTCCAACTTCCTTGCAGTTTTGTGTGTCAGAATTCAACGTTCGCACGTAGCTTTTAACGGAATTCGAATTCAGAACCTCCCAGAATGTGAACCTGAGCTACAAACAACTGCGTCACGTAACAACGAAATAATTCATGAAAACAAAATTAATTTAAAAAATAAAATATTCATTTCCTGGGCTTATAGAGATTGTACAATACCACGGCTCGATATGTTTATGTAGCGAGAACTCCTGTATAATTTATTTCTCGTTGGTCGTACTTGCTTTTCGGATCGTCTGCCTTGAAAGTTAATGACCATAGTTTTATTCTTAGTAATCAAGTTTTCTTATAATGTAAAAAAAACTTACATATAATTGTTAAATACTTACGTAAGCATAACTCTGATGCAAACAATACTTCAATATCTATACCGGTTAGATAGATATAATGGGTTGAAGGAAAACAAATTTTGTGCTTTTTCACCCTTTTGGGTGTCGAATTTCGAAATATTTTAATTTGACATCTTAGACATTTGTATAAGTATCCTATTGAAGTGCAAATTAGTACGGTAGCCCGTTCAGTCGAATCAAAATCGATCCTTAGAAAAAAACACATATGACCTCTGGACAGTATTAAGAATTCGAAATTCGAAAAATAAAAAAAATATTTTGCGATTTATTCTGTAATTAAAATCATGAATCAAAAATTAACTGTATATCTCGACGAGTTCGACAGATATCGAGTATTTATCTAAAACACATTACAGGTCTTTTCACATCTTAAAATAATGTATATTGAAAACCATTGAATCCTTTTTTAGAATACTTTATTGGTGTCTCGTGGACTCAAAAAATACTAAAATAGCCAGCTGGGTTCAATATATATCGATGATTAATTGAAAACACATTTCACCACCGTCTTAGGTAGCGAATTTCGGAAGTTTGTGAAATTTTTTTCAGGTATTTGAGCAAGCATCAATCTTAAACAAAAATCACATCAGTATATAGTATAATCAGTGTGGTCGATATATATTGATTGTGAATCTAAAACACATATTACCCTTTCTTTACCTCTTTGGGACCGAATTCGGAAAACATATTTAAGCGAAATTTATATATTTACGTAAGCATCAATCTAAAGCAAAGAGCACTTCGGTAATTCGATTGGTTCGACATATATAGAGGAATAATCGAAAACAGATATCACGTATTTTCACCCCCATAATAATCAAATTTCGATGTCTTTGATTCCTGTAATAGACATTCATATACGTAACCAATTTCAGTTAAAATCACGACGGTACTCAATTGTGTTTTAGTGATATAGACGATTCATAAAAATCACGTTTTGTCCTTTTTTTTTTTTGCTCAGGGGTTGAATTTCAAAAAATCCTAAAAATATTTTTTTTGGGTATTTGCGTAAGCAACATTTTGAAGTGAATAACAGCACTCTATCCCGAAAGATTCGATAGATATCGATAGTTTATCGGAATACTTTTAAGGTCTTTTCATCCCATTAAATGTTGAATTTCAAAAAATTCTTAAGTTGGTTAGTATACATTTTATATGTGTAATATTAAATTAAAAATCGCGATGATAAGCCGTCGGGTTCGAGCTCTAATGACGTTTCTTCGGAAATATACTTCACCCCTTTTCACCGCTTTAGAGGTCGAATTTCGAAAAATCCTTTCTTAGTGCTCGCCTACGACCTGAGGGGTACCTCCACAAAAAATTTTACGATTCTAGAGTCAGTGGTTTGGGCTACAGTTTGATGTCAGTCAGTCAGTGTTCATTTTTATGTGTAGAGATTTATAATAATACTTATACGACCTCCTTGACGCAAGTCTCTATATTCATGTATTGTTATTTTTACTGTACTGATAAAAGGGAGCTTCGTTTACAACTTTCACTTCTTACGTCAAACAATTCACAATTATTTCACTTGAACTAGGTCGAAATCTACTATCATTTTTAAAATTATTTTACAATCTAGCTAGACTATGTTCTACCCAACGAGCTAGCACTTTTTTCCCATATCTTCAATTACTCACATTAGTTAGTTCGCTAAATTTACAAATACAAATGTTTTAAACAATTATCTGTATGACACGTGACAAGTTTATATAGTTTTGCTACTTAAATAGATATTTGTCTCCATACCTTACAAAGTTAAAATGTTAAGTGATAAGTTTAATAATTTTACTAATATAACACGGGAATGATCTGAAGTAATTTTTGACTATATTAAAAGAAACTTTCCCCGATTATGACAAAGCCGCAAAAATATATGTGTTTTAAATTTTGTCTCTGGGTAATATTTCTTATAGTATCAGGCATCTTCGTCAGTTATCTTAAATTAAATCTTAGGTGTAATGGAATCCGTGACATCTTTGCTTCGGGGGCGGCACGTTGCCTAGTTGTTGTTAAGTGTTCTTCTTCTTCTTTTTTGCTGTAAAAGAATAAAATAATGGCTGTTTCTAGTGGAGTTTGCATAAAATTTTAAAAATAATGTATTATCAGTTATATATACAACGTCCGAGGTACAAGCTGCAATTTTACCTAATCAGTTTCAAACTAAATTTGTTTGCCTGAACATCAATTTCGGATGATATTACTGTGCATATTTTCCAGACTCACTTTATACAACTAAGTTGTCATGTAGGCAATTGAGATCTACTTTTTTTCTGAGACACTGCATTGCTGACGAAAAACAAGTATAGGGCGAGAATACAAATATGGCGCCGCTTCTACGATTTGTTTTCTTTTAAATTATGAATACAACTTGCCATGTCTTCACTCCGAAGACACTGGTTACACGACCTGTTCAATGTATAATCCGACTACTGTTTTGAAGACATTGCCAGAAATTTGAACCGTAACGTATTGTTGCGTGCCATGATCCTGGAGGCCAGTGGTCGGCGGCTGTTTCGTAACACCTTGAGGGCTGGCCGATGACTCAAAGCCCGGGTGGCTCATAGTGGGAAACCCGCCTAACCTACGTCATAGATACCTGTCCCAACTGCGTCTTAACCCTTCGAGGGCGGCCGACGTGACAGCCAGAACGTCCGAAACAT
>PNEQ01040417.1:0-16191 GCA_003012365.1 Medauroidea extradentata | reverse complement strand
TATTAAGTGTGGATCACACATCATGGGTAGTAGCAATTTAGTATCCACCAGTTAAATAAATGCACTTATAACT
Organism: Medauroidea extradentata; assembly: GCA_003012365.1. Lineage (NCBI taxonomy): Eukaryota > Metazoa > Arthropoda > Insecta > Phasmatodea > Phasmatidae > Medauroidea > Medauroidea extradentata. The sequence continues at coordinate 16,118 of PNEQ01040417.1, read as the reverse complement.
ACTAGGTACCATTGTCCTCATTTTACCTTTACAAAGCTCACCTATTCAGCATTAACAATGAAATCTTCATGATTTACTAGAAATTAATTATACCAACTCTTATGTTCCATTTTATCAAAACCTTTTTTTTTTATTTTTCTTTCTGTTGATTCCTCCATAGAACAAAGTAACATAAGTGACTGAACTTGAAATAAAAACATAAACATATCAGATTTGCAATAAATTACCTCCATGAAAAAATGCATTATTTGTCTATGCTTGTTGCCAATATAAAAAGTTTACATTAACAGTTACAATTAAATTCACACAAAAATACAAATATTATGACATAATAATTAAACAAAACTGATGACATTTCTGGTACTAACACACCCATTTAAAAATGTAAATATTTATCTTTCTGTAAGTAAGTGAAGTTAATTTTCAAAGAAGTAATAAATAAAGTAGTGATGATGACAAAGACAAAAAGAAAACAATAAACAATAACTGTGGGAGGAGTCCACATCTCACAGCATGTTCCTTAATATTACTTTTTTCGAAACCACAGCACATACATTAGCTACTAGTAATAAAGTCTGAAATAATTACTTGCAAGTATGTAAATTTACCATGTTCCGCTCTTCTAGAAAACCAGACATAGAATTTTGCACCAAAAGTTGAAATAGAATTCGGCCTATATAAAATTAAAACATTAATGTAAAAGGCTCACTGGTTATTATGAAACATGAACACAAACAAATAAAGTGAAAAGATTTTTTATAGAAACAAGTCCAGTAATCATGCGAGACTGTGCTGCAGCTTTTGGCCCACTGTTGGTTAGTGAAGAATTACCGCAGTAACCTTCTCCTGTTGCACAATCCTCAGCAGCTGATTGCATGCATTCATATTTTCTTGCTATACATGATCATAACTCCTAACATGCAAGTTTTTTGATTACTAAAACCATTCCCTAGCGTAAGAGACAGTAGTAAAACATGAACCCTCTTTCACATCACATAAAATATGTTCACAGGTAATAATGACATTAATAAAAATAATAATTTCACTTGCATTTGGGCAACATCCCAGTGGCAAGCTGTACCTACTCTCTTTTACATTCACCTACCAACTCCCTCTTGAAATTTCCAATTCCTTCCCCCCTCATTTTCACGAACTTCTCCGCAAGCAAATTCCACTCCTCTCTCCAACCCTCTAAGCATTGACTACCTACCCCGCTCTGTTCTACTCAACATCTCCTGAATCTTCTCACTATTATTCCCACTTTCTCTGTACTCTGCCTTATTTGACAGGCAGCCTAACATACCTCAGCCTCCCTCTCCATTCACCACTCTGCACATCCTGACCAGCCTGTCAATTCTTCTCCTTTCCTTAAACAAGTTTCACACCAGTTCCTTCAGCATCACTGATGGCTGAAATTCCCCTTCGTCCTCACCAGCCTGCCCTTGCTACCTCCAATTCCACGTACGGATCCCACTCTGTTACTGTTTGCTCTAACATTGGTTGTACCGTTGTAGGATATACACCTTTTCTTTCACTGCACTACTATCACCCTTCATTACCCTTCTTACCATTCCTAGAGAACTTCTCCCAAACTTATAAACCTGTTTAAAACTAAAATGTCATGCAAGGTTGCAGGTAACCTTTTAAACTTTTAATTTATGAAATCTGAAGTTGGCTAGTTGCAGGGGTTTAATTTTTCATACTGTCATAGAACAAGTGTCACACAGTGAAGGGGTGATACAATAGAAACATTGAAAAAACTTTTTACTCTATTTTTAATTTTAAAGTACATTTACATGAAATTAATACATTTCTTTTTTTCTAATATATTGTTACAGTATACCTATGTGTCGTCGTAGTGTTTATGGAAAAGCATCGGCAGAATTGTGCTGTTAAGTTTATTTTTGGTGATTAGGGTTCGATCCCGACTTCTTCCAAAAAATTATTATGTTTTATTAATCACTAAATACATTTTAATTATTCTTATTTTGCTATTATCAATCATATTTCCTTAGTTGAATACCTTAAATTGCTTACCTACTAAAGCTTTACAACTGACATGTACATTATGTGTGTATTTATGTCTTTAATTAATACTACAAATATGCGAATACGATTTTTAAATAGATTTTGTAAATTTAAAGGAAATGTAAGTTAATAATATACAAAGTAAAAAAAAAAAGGACATGTTCGGATTCGATCCGTCATCCTCTAAAATATATACGACTGTGTACCTTACTAATCTGCCACTTATCCAACTTTTTGTTATAAAATGTTTGGTGCAGTGGCGATGCGAAAACGTCCGCATAATCAATGCACCAAACATTCCCTCCTTTAGTGTGACTTAATTCAAGTGACCCCAGTACTTTTCGTGAAACAATTTGTGTAGTGAAAATTTTTGAAAACCAAATGGACAAACACAAATTTACACCCAGCCAGCAGACCAGGTAATCGAACCCAGAACCCCCAGCACCAAAGTTGGCTGCTTAACCAACTTTTTTTAAACATTCCCCCCTTTAATGTGGCTTAATTTGAGTGACCCCAATACAATTTGCATAGTGACAATTTAAATGGACAAACACAAATATACACCCAGCCAGACCTGGGAATCGAACCCAGAGCCCCCTGCACCAAAGCCAGTCGCTCAACCAACTGAGCCACAGGGGGTCGGCCCCCCACTGAGCCACGGGGGGTTGGCACTACACCACCAGAACACACATGATTAACAGTTTTTAGTTATTAATATACGAAATACTTCTTTCAATATTGACTTAAAAGTTAATTTTATGGTAGCAGCTAGGATTGTCTGTAAGCAAACACACTATAATTTTTTCTTAAAAATTATATTGCTTTATTCTCCATTAATACAGGATTTTATTTATTTTTTTTTATATTATTTTTTTTCTTTCTTTTTTTAGGATTTATGTAGGCAAACATATTTTATAACATTTAACGAGTGAACCTCTTCTTGTTTATTACAAATATATGCAATTTACTTGCTGCAAAATTCTCTGGCACAATAATATTTATAAATGATAGAAAGTTCGTCTTAAAATAGAAGTCCACCTCATTACTCGTTTATGAATAGTCACTAGGTTAGCCATGGCTTAGTTAAATTGCTAAATTTCAACTTGATTCTCTTGAAAACGTGTTCCAAGTGGAGTTTTCTAGTGTTCAAAATGTAAACCAAACTAATAATTTGCTTATATTAGATCGTACCTTAGCTAATGATTTGTAATAAAGTATCATGATACATTAACAAGAAAAACTGCAGGTAACTTTTCGAAAACGCCATATTTATTGTGTGGTGTTCGTAAAGTGTTCAGAATCGTTCGTGTACTCTCGGCCATCTTAAGTTCGTGCTTCGTCAAGCCGGAAGTAGTGCCAAACGAGCTCGTCTTGAACCGCGTGGTCTTGACGAAGATCGTCTTATTCGTGGACAATGAAACTTACGAGTTGAAAAGTGCTGTCTTAAGAAATAAGATCGTCTTGGTCAAGTCGTTGTCTCGAGACATGACTATGAATACCGCCCTTAGGTACCGTAAATGATTGTGTATTAATAAATTATACGGTATATTATTTTATTTATGTATACTGAAGCATCTCTAAAAGTCTCCAGAGTACCCCCATTACTGGCAATACTTTTTTGATGACATGTTCTACATGGTGATTTCAACGTAGGTTTTCATCAATATACAACCCAAGATATTTTACATGATCTACTCTTTTTATATGAGTATTATTTAATTGTAAGGATGTGTCCGATACCTGGTTAAGTTTGGATGAAAAAATTACATAGTTGGTTTTATCTGCATTAATGAATAATTTATTTAGTCTGAGATACTCAGGATAGTTAGGTCATCTTGCATATGCTGTAGCATTTCTTGTTTAGTTTATGATTTATAAAACAAGATTGTGTCGTCTGTAAAGAGTTTTGGTACATCCTGTAGTTTCAGTTTCCCTATATCATTAACCTAAACCAGAAAAAAGAGGGGACCCAGGACGCTGCCCTGTGGTACACCACGCATTACATTCATTTTAACACTTCTGCACTGCCGTATTTTAACAAACTGTTCTCTGTTTTATAATAACTAGCCATTAGTTTCAGTGCAATGCCCCAAATCCCACTCATCTCCAGTTTTTTTTTTTTAACAATATTGAATGATTCACCTTATCAAATGCTTTATGCAGATCAACAGAAATAGATCCTGCATTGTTGTTATGATCGATTGCACTCTGTATTTCGTGCACTAGCGACATAACAGCAGATCCCGTATTATGATCTTTCCTAAAACCATATTGATCAGAATATAAAAATTTAGTGCATTCATATAATTTGAATAGGTCTTTTGTATATTACCTTTTCATAGATTTTACTGAACATGTTTAATATGGAAATCGACTGTAATTATTTGGTTAAGTTCTTGCACCTGCTTTTTACAGAGGTATGACTTGTCATGCATTATACAAGTGACGCACGTGACATTTGTAAGAAAATATTATTTAACTAACAATTTAAGTTTCTCATCATTTTTATGTTAATATAATATACATCTAAAATTGTACTTTACATGTAAAAACTGAAAAACCACGATATTAATGAACACAGTCAGATATTTATATTATAAGGCGTATTTTAGCGGTCGAATTGGTAGCGGTACCTGTGAACGGAGCATTTTAGCGCTCGGGGCCTGATTAAATATCACTTTTGAAAGGTGCAGCGCAAAATTTGCACTTGCGCCGCGTTGCTTTGGTATTAAATATATACAAATACGCAGGTGCAAGTGGTCATGTGACGGCGCAAAGTGCCTGAAAATCTGCGACTAGCAAATAGCTCGACGCAAGTACATCTGCGCCCTTCGCGCATGCGCATTGGACAATTTGCGGGCAATGAAAGTGAATTAACATAAAAGTTGGATATCTTTATCTGTATCCAGTGTCCTATGAACTTTAATTATTTACGTTTTCGTGGACATATTTCAGCTTTATTCGTTACGAAGTACAGTAGAAGTACGAAACTGAAATGTTTTTCTAAAGAAGCAATTTAAAATGGGCAACGATTTATTATCCTTTCCCCCTGAATAAATTTTGAGGGTATTTTTCCATGGCACACGACGAGAAAATAGAGTTGGTTTTTGACGAGGTTATTTGTACCTTTAAAAACTTTGCTTATCCCTTTTATGCAAATAATAATGTTAATAAATAGCGAAAATGTTTTGCAAGTACTTGTTTGGCTAATTGCTTAGAACATAACATTACCTCTCTATTTTCCTTGCTTGGATGGGGTGTTTCAACAACACATCTTTCTCATCGACTTGTTTCTACATTACACGTGCTTTATACTTAAAGAGTGATTCTGTTGGGATTCTCTTTATTTCATAAAATGGGAGAGCTATCATTTTAGTTTTAAGCCTTTCGTGAAACTTGCTGTCTACACATATCAAACCCTGTCTCGGTGAACATTGAACTTACAATCATCTAGACCTAAGTAAATTTATTGCGGTAGGCTATAGTTGTACGAAAGCCACTCATATTCACTACACATTAATAATGAATTATTTATAAATAATCAACGTATAAGATTTGATAATTTACGACTCACTGAAAGACGAATGCGATATGTATAGCCAATTAGGCAATAGGCCTACACTCACAAATACCATGCCACAAAAGTTAAAATGACTTATGTGAATTTCAAAACTAGGTCACTAGAATTAATACCAGTACAAATATAAAACATATACATAATTTTTGCTCTAATCGCGTCACACGTCTATCATAGGCACTTTATTTTCTGTTAGCAACATATATTATGTTGGAGGATAAGATGGTGGTAAACTGGGTGGGAGAGTAACTAAGAGGAAGAACCCAGAGAGTATTAGTAGGACATACACTCTCAGAGGAAGGAAGGGTAACATCAGGGGTTCCACAGGGTAGTGTTCTAGGACCCCTCCTCATTTTAATTATGATGGGGGATTTGGGGATAAACATGAATTGTATGGTTCGTCTTTTTGCAGACGACTGTGTATTGTACAATATGATAGGAGAGGGTGGGGGTCTGCAGGAGGACATAAACAAATTGGAACAGTGGACGAAGGAAAATGAGATGAAAATTAACGTAAATAAAAATAAATTTTGAGATTTACACTGAAAAGAAGGGTAGTCAGAGAGACATATAGATGGGGTGGAAAGGAGATTGGAGAGGCGAACAGATATAAATATTTGTGAGTTACTCTTCAGGATAACTTAAGATGGGGCGAGCAAGTGAAGTGTGTTACAAGTAAAGGTAGAAGAGTGCTGGCCTTGCTGGGAAGGGTGTTAAGGGGAAGGTGGTGAGGGTCACAACTGGGTGACAAAATACAGAGAAGTATATTCAGGGGAAGGGGTGATCATGAGTGGAAGGTACAGAGGGTGGGGAAGAGGACAGAGAGAGGAAAAAACACTATGATGGTGAGAACAGGAAGGATTGGAATGAATTGGCGAGGGAGGTGGTTGAGGTGATGGGAATGAGGGAGTTTAGGAAAAGGTTGATGGGGTCGGAAAATTGAGAAGAGGTAGGTTAAGCAAATCCTTGCCACAGGGCTGAGGCCAAATTGCAAGAAGAAAAAAAAATAACCTGGTTACAGACGAAAACCATTCTGACGCATTTCAATGGTGTTACAAAAATGCTGGTCTCCATAAATAAAGCACTTAATTATTCACGAACAATCTCATTCAACAAAATTGATTACACACATCCACTACATTGAATGAACCACGACATTATGAAAATTTATTTTCATACTTAAACACAACTACGACACATACACTAGTAATGATAACTTTGTAACAATTTTCCTTCATAATTTGATATGAACCTATACTTCTTACATCCTTGTTTAATCACGAGAAGGCTATACAATTTGAAGTTACGAAAAATTTAACCAAAAATGGTCACTACTATATGGATGCTACATCAGCATGTAAGCACGCGGATGTGCAGACAGCTTTTGCCGTCCATGTGGCAGTGAGAACGATGTTACAAATTTTCTGATTGGCTTGTGTAAGTCTGAGAGGGGAGGCAGGTGCGCCGAGTCAAAATAGGCTCCGCCCCTTGCATCTTGGGTTTTCGAGTATATTTAATTCCAACTACGACTCGAGGTGCAGGTGCAGAGCATATTTCCTTGCGTTGCGCTGCGTCGGTGCAAAACGCAAGTGGTGATATTTAATCGGCTTCCTGTTTACAAGGGTGTTTGCAAACATGCTGCAACCAGGCTGAGGGTGTTTGCACGTTTCAGGAAACCGAGGCAGGAGGACTGTTACAGGGTTTGTTCACAGGATGTTTACCTTTACTTTTATTTCCTGTGTTGTTTCGAACAAATCTGAAACCAAAACAAACTGTTTTTATGTGAAATATGGACGAAACTTAAGTTATTTTAATATAAAATGATGCAATATCAATTTTTCATCATATACTGGTGCATAATTAAATTTATTTCTACAATTTATTATGTTGTACAAGTAAAAATAATAGTGAAAGCAGTCTATTTTTCAATAAACGTATTCGTGAAGAAGTATTTTCCTTTATACAGTCCAATTTTATTCCTGATAAGACAATTGCAAGTACACAATTTCGTAACTCCATGGTAGTAGCCATTTATGTTCACTGAATATTGTATTTTAGCGATTTCTTGTAAATGCAAAACGGATTCGGCAAATGCTTGCTAACAGCTTGTGACCAATTCAACCGCTAAAATACGCCTATTAATTCATTTGAATGGGTGCATGACGGATGTGACAAATTTTGAGCCTAATGACCCATAACTTACAGCACAAAGAAGTCATGGCAACGTCGCAGCGACATCGCTGTGTAACTTTGCGACGTCGCATGGAAGTCGCAAAACGTCGCAGGGAAGTACATATGGCCACATTTTGCGACGTCTCGGCGCTACGTCGCAGTCGCACGGACGTCTCAGGGCGACATCGCAATTTATTCAACATATGATGTAATGATATTACAGGTTCTCCGACGTAATTTTAGCTAGTTAATTATGTTACGGTTTTTGTAATTAGGAAATCTCTCATTCACAATTATTTGTCATGCTAAATTTTATTTTAATCCTGCTTTGTCTATGCTGAGGACTTCTATGAGAAAGCGCTCGAGGTTACACACCTCGTTGGTATGAGAAGCTAGTTTTTTGCTAGTATTCAAAATAATTAGAAAAAGATTCTCTTCGACAAGCCTAGAATATGGACGTATGGCAGATTTTGATGTTACGAGGAAGCTTTGTCTGCCGTCTACCTAAGTTTAGTGATGCCTAGGGAAGCGTCTAGGTTGTTTAAACGATACGTAGTTGAGTTCTGCCGTTTTAAGAAGAGGTAACTACGTAATTTATAGGCTTAGCATTTGATTTTTGGTGAACCCAAGTCGTCGAGGGATGAAACACGTAATTATGTCTCTAACTTTCCGTGTATAATTCTATTCAACGAGTCACTAAAGTTAATATGTTTTTTTTGTGCATATGTCTAATTCACTCACCTTCGAACCTACAAATTTTCAAATTGTTAAAGAGGTCAGTAAATGCCTAAGTTTGTGAGGACCGAACAGAACCAGAGGTCTGGGTTATGAGTTTTATTCTACCGCTGAGCACCATTCTATTAATATTTTGTTTATGGTAGCCAGGAGAATAACTTGATTTTAATACTGAGCTCGAATCCCAACTTTCAACAGCTGAGAACTTAATTTGAATCTGTTTGTCGTCATGGTTCGGCTATTTAGTGAGAGGTTTAGCTTTAATTATAATTTTCAATTTATTTCCTACGCATCTGCTTCATGGAGTAAATTCAATTAATTTCCTTTTATTAAATAGTCTATTCTAATTCTACACTTGTTATTTCTTTAATGAGAGTGTTTTCAGTTGTAACTACAATTTAGTAAGTTCCAAGGTATGGTCCTAGATAAGTAGGGCCTACACAAAATCTTAGATAAAAGAAATAGTTCTCATCATACATCATCCTTATGGAGGAGATTATTACAATGATAAAATTGTTTTTTTTTTTTAAATAAATGTGAAATTTGCTATGTAGTTCATTCAATTTATCGAGCTCTATTATACAAGCATAAGAATTGAACAATTTTATTTGTAATTTTGGTGTAATATATCAAAGATTTTATGTAGTAATTTTTTTGGTTGATTGTGGTCAATATTTAGCCTAAATTTTAATACAATAGACTCCCGATCATCCGCGTGATAACTATCCGATTTGCGGATTATCCGCGCACAGTATTTCACTTGAAGTAGTTGAAAAATTTGTAAAAAGTTTTTGAAAAACATTTTTGGTTATTTATATACACATACTGTGTATACTCGCATAATGTTCAATTACGTGTAATGCCCACTACCATATTTTTAAGGGCTTGAAGAATATTTAGGCCTTTTCCAGCAGACGAAACAAAGGTTCCGCGTATGAATGGATTCGCGAGATTGTTCCGCCTGTCGCATGCGAGCGGATTAATGGAATTTTTCTTTGGATAATTAAAATATTCCTGAATTTTTATTTATAATTATGATTAGATTATAAGCGCATACCCCCTATTCATTAATGCGAATAATCGTCTACTGTACTAAATTGCTGCATTTAATTGTTGTAATGAGTTTGAATTTCTTTCTACTTATATCTAAGAAAGTGTAAACGTGGATTATCCACAATTTTGTATTATCCGAGGCATCGGCACCCTCCATTAGAGCGGATAGACGGGAGTTGACTGTACTTGCAGCGAAGCAGAAAGTAAACCGACTTGTACTGCAACCCTAAATTGCACACCAACCTTCTCATATAACGAAACCGAAAAATCAAATTATTTGACATGGCTGATTATGCGAACTTTGCGACGTCACACAGACATACACTAGACAATATTTTGCGATGTCAGAGGTACTCTTGTCTTGGCGCAATGCCAGTTGGATACATAAGAATTTTTTATAAAAATTCCATAAGGCTTCGCTTGTTGAAACCAAGGTCCGAAAGAACAATACTCACAGTTTTTCTCTGTATGTTACTAAAGTGAACAGCACCATATTGCAGCTTGTAACATGCAATGTCCTATACCAAAGTTGTTTTTTGTTGAAAAAAATTGTTGCCCCCACCTTCACCGAAATATCTTCGGCTGCAATATGTCAGCATTCAATTTGAGCCTTTAACAAGAGAGAAGCGTAACATGCTAGTGCTTTTATAACATCTTTAGTGGAATCAGTAAAGGTGACCCACCAATGGCTCATCTTGAATCAATAAATTTTGCAATAACTTTCTAGATAACATATGTATTTCGCCAAGACAAGTATAAAATCTAACACAGGGCCAGTGTTAAGAATTATCAGCATGGTATTTGCCTAACTTCATGCTACTGTTGCACTATTGTTTCAATTTTTCTTATTGCAACTATCTGCTAGCTTTTTGTTACTGCCTCTGTATCATAAAGTCTGAAGTGTAGCACGCCACTTGTAAAGTGAACAAAACCACGCTGTTCGTGCACACAAGCTGTGATGAAGGCACTGGTGGACGATGTCGCTGGCCAGCAGGTTTCCACAGGGATGTCCTGTTTTCCCTCATTCTGGCACTTCTCCATTGTAGGGCCTCAATTCACATCGTCTTTTAGGGTACATTGATTGCGCACTGGATCCCCATTTACAATTATGAATTCTGAGTCTGGTACTCTGGTCCTTGGGTATCCACTTCATATAACATTAATTTTTTAAGGGGCAGGTTCAGAGTACTAGCACTCGAAGTAAACTATGGGTTCTTGCTCAGAAACCATTCCTTGTCCCTAAAGTAAACAAGTAGCACAGGAGCTAGTATAAGCATACATTATCGTTACTGCCATTTCATACATTTACTTAATGTGAAGAATGTGTACAAGCAAAATTAAAAATATAATAAAATGTATACTAGTAAATAATAATGACTTACAGCATAAAAACATGTGATGGTGTCTATAGTCAAACTATAGGTTCTTGTTGGCCAGACACCATAATATAGCTTTGATGAGGGGGGATGGGAATGATTAGGGAAGGAGGGGGGGGGGGCTCGTGGATTTAAAAAATACTGGCTAGAATGACTCATTATATTTGTCGGACAGGATATGGGTGTTACGGTTTTGGGAATAGGTAGGCTAGCAGGGACAGCCGAGACGAGATAGATATTGGTGATGATTCCAGGGTCTACAGGCATACGATCATGGGGCAGGCTCATTTCCCAAGCAGTTCTTGCACCCTCCAAGTAGAAGTTTTTCAGAGACTTGTCAAGGCCAGTCTCCACGCCACAATACACTCGTACTTAACACATAATTGAAATATCACTGGGGATGGGGTAACCAACCACCAAGTCAATAAACGATGGGGGAGTATATATGCTATTTACTCACCACAAAAAAAAGCAACAATACAACTGAAATGTGGAGAAGGCCAGCCAGTGAAGCATATCTGCTGCCAAACCGTCTAGTAGGAATAGCAGTAAAGAGTGTGCAAGGCTAGCTGTGAAAAATTACATGAAATTAGATAAATCCCTAGATGTGGTGCCCAGCAGGGGTTGAAGAGTCCTGGGTCCAGCAAACTGATGAAAGACCCTGGGTGGGCCGAAAACACTTCCATCTCCTCTAACCATCTCGCACCGACTCCAATGGCAGCCGCTGACAGGAAGCCAAATCTCCCACGAAAGAAGGGGGTAGCTTTATGAGGCAAAAATTAATTCATACACATTAACACTATCATAAAAAGTTATGAATGTTACGTAACGAAAATTAGTACTTGAAAAATAGTAAAAAAAATTACCGGGTCTTCTTTGCTAGGCTTAACAATGGCCAAGAACTGCTGTTGGAACCACTGAAGGAAACTGTCCATTTGTATCCAACCAGATTTATGACACACAGCTATAGAACCATTTGGAGTGCCATCAAGCAGTTCTGGTTTCGTGTTTACTCTAGGAAAGTCTAGTAGTGATGGGACATAGTAACCCGAGGCACTAATAAACATCACTACAGTCACCAAGGAACCTCTTTCCGCAGATATTACCGCTCCGACCTGACGTTTCCCCTTTACTGAAACCACCCTACTTACTCTGTGCTGTCTCATCACAGTTGTAGAGCCTATTTGGAGAATGTTTAATAACATCCTTCAGTGACTCAAAGATGTTAAAAAATAGGTTGACATTTTCTTCTGTAAACCCTCTTATTCTTCCCGGTAATGTTGCTTGGGGTTTCCCTAGGCTAAGTTGTGGATGTCTCTTCAAGAATGAACATAGCCTTTTCTATCCAGCTGCTTCTTCTCCCTTAGAAAAAGGATGGCATTTACCATTCTTTTCTGCCAGTTAAAAAGCCATTTGTTTAATGTCTTTAGCTGTTAAGCCATAAAATCTAGCCTCCATTTCTAATGCATACTTTACTAACGCCTCCTCTATTTCATCACCAAGTGCTGGCCTTCTTCCAAGTTTTGTACCGACTAGTTTGTCTATATCTTCCTCACAACTGTTCGATTTGTACATCAATGTAGATTTAGGGACATCAAAAGTTTCGATGCTCGTGACAATCCCTTTTCTTTTCCTCTAACTGCTAATACAGCATCCCTCATGTTTTCTTCCGACCACTGTTTGAATTTTTTTTGGTGCCATCTGCAAATATAAGTACAAAATATGCAAAATTATTTTGAAATAAACTGTTAAAGCATGCACACAACATTCCACAAAATCAAACTGTAGGCTTTACATGTCACAAATAAATTATTCACCCAAATAGCCTAAAATTACAGGCAGCCTGAATGTGTGCCAGCTTGTCACAAGTTTGACTTAGTAGTTTCTAGCAAGCTTGCCTTGGAAAGCCTGCAGCGAGCATAAATACAAAATTAAAATACTTTTAAATTATTAAATATGTTCAAATTATTTTATCAGTCTAATTTTTGTGGCAATCGTGCCGAGATGTTGGCGTCGTTTACTGTTTTTTTTTTTCGGGAATTCACGTTGTCCAACCTTTAATTTCTCGTGGTGTTCCATTTTGACCTCATAGTATCGCTCCTCTGCTCTGAAATCTGCAATGTTCAGTGCCACCAAAATCTCTTTATTAATTTGACTTTATAATATGCTTAGTAATAATGAACGCATATTAAATTATCAAAGATAATAAACCATTTTATGAACTCTAAACAATTTTTTTTTGTTTCCACTAATCAGAAAAATTAAAATTCCGTAACATAATGAGTGGTCACATTTTCCATAAAAAATGCGATAAAAATAGAAATTGTGAATTTTGGTCAATGTTGACGATTTTTATGTTTCTGTGTTAATTTTATCCAATGTATCGCTTGCTTTTGTCAAATTATGCAAAAGTAAATTTCAGTACATATTTTTCTACTTATATGACTAATATTTTGTTTTACAGGCCCATATGTAAGTAACATACCACATACTATTATAATCTCTGACTAGATTATTATATTATGTAATGTAGGTTGTGTGGTGTTGAACCAAGCTTCTAGTCGTACAAAATTTAATGTGTTCGTAATATCGCACAGTGCGATATTAGGATTACTTAAGTGTGCAGTATTCTGCAAATACAAGAAAACAAAAGGTGGTTATTGTTACAAAAACCATAGCTTTAACTAAATTAACCACTGCTACTAGCAGCACTTTGGTATAATGACACACTATTTATACAGTCAAAATGTAAAAAAAAACACATACCTTCGTTGTTGAAACAAGTCGTTGAAGTGACCCCTTACAAATATTTTACACAAAGTAAAAACTTCATATACTCCTAACACACCTAAACCTTTGTGAGGACTCTCTACTCTTCCACTGACACGATCACGGCCATAGAGGAACAGGTCTGGACACTGGAGTTGAAAATTGACCGTGTTATGACTGATTGGCACCACTGGCACTGTGGGGTTGTTTTAACATTGCGTAAATGGGACTACAAGGAGCAAACTCGTGTCAGAGCTGCTAGGAGAACTGCTAGTACGACGCTATACTGCAGTGTTAAAACAACACTTCATTGCTAGTGGCGCTTACAGTCATAACGGGGTCAACTCAATAGCATTGTTAGATAGGCGAGTGTCCAGACCTGTACTTCTAAGACAGTGGACACGATACTACGCCCGCAGCAACGAGTTAAGCCTGTTGCCGCTAGGTTGCAGCACATACCGGCCGAGATACCTTGGGGTGCGGTATTAGGAAGTGGTGCGATATTAGGCACAGTTCCCCTACCTATTCACGAAATGGTTTCACAAATTACACTTAAATTTTATGGTCAGTCATTACAATGTTCTTTGTCCACCTCAGTACTTACAAGTGAGTGTGTCTTGTGACTGTATCCTGCTGTATGGATTGAAAATATTACAAAGGAAACCCTGCCATTCCAATAAATAAATAAGTGTAATAAAATATTTATTTTAATGACTGAATTGTGTAGTACCTTGAATAGGAACAAAACATTTCTTCTTAGAACTGCCATGGAAATTAGAACCTTTTTTATTAAACTTAACACTTTGAAAACGTGCAAGCAACTTACACTGTCACAGATAAATATGTACATAGTCAAACAGGTTTAAAATAACTTCAGAATCTCAGACCTCTTAGCTGGTGTCAGTAACAATGAACAATCGATAGAAACAATTTGAAATAATTATTCAATAAATTAACACGAGCCTCTTGAAATTACAAATTCACTAACAAATAACATAGTTTTTAGTGAGATGCATAGCTGGATGATGTGAAATAGTCACACACTTTTGCCAGGTCCATTTCACTCACAGATTATGAAGCACTCCAAAACCATTATCTCTGCATTTAGTAAAACCCTGTTTAGATGTTTCTGTAGGGACTGAAAAATTTTAACCTCTTAGCCAGGAGAACTTTTTACAAGGGTCATATTTATATTGTATTTATAGATGTGATAAAAATTGTTCACACTCATTTAGGGGTAAAACTTCTTAAGTAAGAACTTCTTAAGAGGACTTTACTGTATAACACATCTAGGACTTGAGGACTGACTTTTGACCAAAGACTACCCGTCTAGCTCTTGACCATAGAACAAAGAGGATTATAGAATGGAAACTATCATGCTATAATGTTGGGCACTGTTTCTAGCCCCCCTACCAAGCGGGTGCCAACTAACTTAAAAATATTGGGTATTTTGTACCAGTTATGGCTATATATAAATAACGTGGTTGCCATTTTGATTAGTGTGTGTCGCAATAAGATATATAGTAAACATAGAGGGGTGGAGCACTTTCTGGCTGAAGCCCAATTGAACTTGTGTCGGCCATGTTTTCCATCTTCAAAACAAAGGGGCGTGGCAGGGTGTTGGTTAGGGATAATTACGTTTATGTGCCGATAATAACAGAAAAACAAAGCTTACGATGCATTGTGTATGTCTATGTGGCATGTAAAGCATATAAATATCTCTGTCAATCGTTTAATAATTTAGGAACGAGAATAAATCGTAAATATAGGATGAAAACAATTGACGAAAATATGCAGGTAGCATGGCTCACAATCCAAAATATATATTTTTAAAATGTTAAAGTAAACATATGCAGATGTAAAATACACATATTACGTATTTAAGTTCTGTGTAATTATTGTTACCTCAGTTTTGTGTATAGTACACTGTGTAAGACTTTGTAAGTTAAGGTTATGTTTATAGGACTACTGGTAAATGTAAATTATAAAACGTCTGAACATATGCAAATAAGCCTGCATTTATATATACGAATTAAAAAATAAATGCTATAATATACTATTATTATTACTACAAGAACCATGCATATAACATGTCAACTACACCAACAGTAAACAACCATGCCACCCTACCTAACCATATTTAAGAGCCTCGTACTTATACAAATAAATAGATATTCGCAATTGGTATGTCACAATGTAGCAAGATCAATTCTTGCCTGCCTCTTTAGGTTACCATTGCCAAACCCCTCCTGAACCTTCCAACTCCTAACAGTACTACATCATTCTGTAAAATATTCCTCTCACCGACCTCACAAGCATAGACTGTCTAGCCAATTGTTTCTCTTCAACTCCACTTGAACCTTCTCACTGGTGTTTGCTCTCCTCCATACCCCCCCCCCCCCCCCCCC